>JASKUP010000065.1:0-216763 GCA_030448955.1 Trichopoda pennipes
AATATAATATAATATAATATAATATAATATAATATAATATAATATAATATAATATAATATAATATAATATAATATAATATAATATAATATAATATAATATAATATAATATAATAAAATATAAAATAATATAATATAATATAATATAATATAATATAATATAATATAATATAATATAATATAATATAATATAATATAATATAATATAATATAATATAATATAATATAATATAATATAATATAATATAATATAATATAATATAATATAATATAATATAATATAATATAATATAATATAATATAATATAATATAATATAATATAATATAATATAATATAATATAATATAATAAAATATAAAATAATATAATATAATATAATATAATATAATATAATATAATATAATATAATATAATATAATATAATATAATATAATATAATATAATATAATATAATATAATATAATATAATATAATAAAATATAAAATAATATAATATAATATAATATAATATAATATAATATAATATAATATAATATAATATAATATAATATAATATAATAAAATATAAAATAATATAATATAATATAATATAATATAATATAATATAATATAATATAATATAATATAATATAATATAATATAATATAATATAATATAATATAATAAAATATAAAATAATATAATATAATATAATATAATATAATATAATATAATATAATATAATAAAATATAAAATAATATAATATAATATAATATAATATAATATAATATAATATAATGTAATATAATATAATATAATATAATATAATATAATATAATATAATATAATATAATATAATATAATATAATATAATATAATATAATATAATATAATATAATATAATATAATATAATATAATATAATATAATATAATATAATATAATATAATATAATATAATATAATATAATATAAGATAATGTAATATAATATAATATAATATAATATAATATAATATAATATAATATAATATAATATAATATAATATAATATAATATAATATAATATAATATAATATAATATAATATAATATAATATAATATAATATAATATAATATAATATAATGTAATATAATATAATATAATATAATATAATATAATATAATATAATATAATATAATATAATATAATATAATATAATATAATATAATATAATATAATATAATATAATATAATATAATATAATATAATATAATATAATATAATATAATATAATATAATATAATATAATATAATATAATATAATATAATATAATATAATATAATATAATATAATATAATATAATATAATATAATATAATATAATATAATATAATATAATATAATATAATATAATATAATATAATATAATATAATATAATATAATATAATGTAATATAATATAATATAATATAATATAATATAATATAATATAATATAATATAATATAATATAATATAATATAATATAATATAATATAATATAATATAATATAATATAATATAATATAATATAACATAATATAATATAATATAATATAATATAATATAATATAATATAATATAATATAATATAATATAATATAATATAATATAATATAATATAATATAATATAATATAATATAATATAATATAATATAATATAATATAATATAATATAATATAATAATATAATATAATATAATATAATATAATATAATATAATATAATATAATATAATATAATATAATATAATATAATATAATATAATATAATATAATATAATATAATATAATATAATATAATATAATAAAATATAAAATAATATAATATAATATAATATAATATAATGTAATATAATATAATATAATATAATATAATATAATATAATATAATATAATATAATATAATATAATATAATATAATATAATATAATATAATATAATATAATATAATATAATATAATATAATATAATATAATATAATATAATATAATATAATATAATATAATATAATATAATATAATATAATATAATATAATATAATATAATATAATATAATATAATATAATATAATATAATATAATATAATATAATATAATATAATATAATATAATATAATATAATATAATATAATATAATATAATATAATATAATATAATATAATATAATATAATATAATATAATATAATATAATATAATATAATATAATATAATATAATATAATATAATATAATATAATATAATATAATATATATAATATAATATAATATAATATAATATAATATAATATAATATAATATAATATAATATAATATAATATAATATAATATAATATAATATAATATAATATAATATAATATAATATAATATAATATAATATAATATAATATAATATAATATAATATAATATAATATAATATAATATAATATAATATAATATAATATAATATAATATAATATAATATAATATAATATAATATAATATAATATAATATAATATAATATAATATAATATAATGTAATATAATATAATATAATATAATATAATATAATATAATATAATATAATATAATATAATATAATATAATATAATATAATATAATATAATATAATATAATATAATATAATATAATATAATATAATATAATATAATATAATATAATATAATATAATTTTTTGTTTTACATACATACAAACAAATTTTCAATACTAACAAATTTTTTAAATGAAAAACAATTTTGAAAATACATAACACATTTACAAAACAATAGTATTTTACACATATATTTTAAAAACATAAATTTAATGACCGAACATTACAAAAATTAAAGTATTAATTATTAATATTATGCAGATACAGAGTTTTGTTTTATAATTTTATGCACCAAATGTCTATAATTTTGTGCAACATTCTCCGTATCTGCTTTAAAATTTATTCTTTTGGTTAATGGTACTTTAATTATTTGTAACATTTCTAACATATAACGACGTTTATAATTATTTTCTAAATTTAAAATTGAAACATTTTCAAAATTAGGATAGTGATTAACTTTAGAGCAATGCGAAGATAATGCTGTTTTTTGTAAACTAATATTATTCCTGTATTTCTGGTCTGACCTATGTCCTGCGATTCTAGTTTTCAATTTATTTTTTGTTGTGCCTATATAAACCTTATTACAATCCTCCTTATCATTACCGTTACAAGGAATTTTGTACACTACATTGGACATATTTAATTTTTGAATTTTATCCTTAGTTTTACTAAATAACCTATTTAATGTATTTGTATTCTTATATGCCATTTTGTATTTATTTGTATTATAAATTTTTGAATTCTCTATTCTTTTAGACAAGACTGCTATATAAGTTATCGATTTATATATTTTCGGTTCCGTTCCACTACTTATAACTCTTTTCCTCCTATTATTAAATTGATTAATTAACCTATATATAATAATATAATGTAATATAATATGAGTCTTGATGTCTAGGCTATGTTGATTTTATAGAAAAAATTCTTATAAAATCAATTTGGCTTTGGATATAAGACACTTAGGTTTTTCTATACAATATTGGGGTAAAATTCACTGATGAGCTTTGTGAGCGAAAATGAAATTGCAATATGAATGTGCTCTCCCCCATTACAAAGCATTTCAAATATTTTTATTTGAAAGAATGTTTTATGAGAATATCATAAAATGTTCTTTTTTAATGAAAATTGTTTTGTAATAAATATTTTGTGAGAATATCACTTAATATTTATTTGAAAAGGAATCAAGCACGAATAAAATTGCTGCTTATATTGATAATGATTCCGAATAATTATAGATTACTAATGAAAAAAAATTATAAAATTTTACGAAAAACTGAGAAAATTCATTTATTAATTTTCTTCTGGTGTTGTTGTAAACACAAGTAAGTTATTCACGACTCGACATGTTCGTTCGAACTGGTTTGATGAAGCTATGTGGTTGTTTGTATGCTAATGAGTTTGCATTCGTGCAAACACACGTATGTATACATTCTTAGTATACGCTAAAAAAAAATCCGTAGATCAAATTAAAAAAAAAAACACAAAACAAAATAAAAGACCAAATACATAGAGGCAACTTCGGTGAAACTAAACTAAACATTATTCTAACATGTCAACAGTCAAAAATTTTTTTTATGTTTGAAGATTTTTTTTAATTCATTACTACACATAGCTTCCAGATCTTTTAGAGATCACAATTTTGGGGAAAAAATCTTACTTTATTTAAAATTCACAATAAAATGACTTGTACATAAATATGTAAATAGACTGCATGTTTTTTAACACTTTGAAATATGAATATTGTAGGGAAAAAATAAAAAATATGCATTTAAGTTTAATTTTTAAAGTATTTGTCCTAAAAGTATATAAATTTATACCATAAAAATATATTTATTATTTTAATAAACATCAGCAAGCTTTGCTTATGTTACAGAATTTGTCAGGAGAGCCCAACGAACATGATACGTTTTCAATTACTAGACTTTATTTCGAAGTAATATTTCTTCGCATGAGAAAATTTATTAAAGTTTTTAACACATTCTAAGTACATGAGTTTTTAAGAAGAGGTATTAATTTTTTCTTATATATAGTATAGTAGTATAAGTAGTATTAAGTCATATTAGTGAAAACATAAATAAATCGTTTTCACTTTTCAATTTTTTTACTAAGCCTACGTTTAAATTTTATAAAATTCCTAAACATTGCTCAGTGATTTAATTAAGACGTGTTGGATAATACTAAAAGTGAAAATTTTAATATACATTCTACATGAATATGTACGTATGTATGTATGCGCATTATGCGATTTGATTCACATAATTTTAATATTAATAGTTTTTGTAAGAGAAAAAAAACCTTGATATATTGGATAGTGAAGGTTTAAAAATTTTAAGTCATCAACAATTGCACTTCACTTTGAAGTTAAAATTTAATTTTTTATTCGATGCAACTTTAACTATACATACATATGTATATTGCTTATACGCTGAAATATCCAATATAAAAATTTTTTGTTCTAAAATTTTATTGCTAAAGTAAAACATAAAAGCTCAACTTCGAACGATTTTATGATTATCTACATCTAGGTATATCTATCTATTCTTATATATTGTTAGACATTGGCAGTGGAAAAACACCGACTGACTTTACAACAGGTCAGATTTACTTTCCAATGGGCTTTTGCCAATTCAAAACGTCTAAAGACGAACTAATTGCAAAACTGTTCACACAAATTGCTCAAAAGCGATTAACTTTGGTTAAGAGAAAGAGCCATTTTAGCTTCAAAAAATTAATACGTTGATTAAATAAATTTAAAAATCCAAAGCTTAATTAATGGCGAATTGTATTCGTATAAATGGATTGATTCCATTACCGATCCTGACAATATTGTTAACTACCCCGTAGAGTTCCTGAATTAATTGGAATTACCGGGAATGCCTTCCGCTTAAGGTTGGAGTGGTAATAGTCATGTTACGTAACCTGAATCAGCCAACACTATGCGATGGTAATCGATTGGTTATTAAAACGCTGATGGCAAAAACTAAGCAATAATAATTATAGGAAAGTTTGTAGGTGAAGAGCTGCTTATTCCAAGGATACCTATCGTATCAAGTGATTTACCATTTAAGTTTAAAAGGCTAATTTCCCGTTCGCCTTGCATTCGCAATGACGGGTAATAAATCCCAACGACAATCGCTTAAAGTGTGTGGGGTAAACCTAGAATCCCAATGTTTTTCCCACGGGCAATTGTATGTTATATGCTCGAGAGTTGGTACATCGACAGCACTGTTTATTTTCTTTCCCAACAGAAAAACAAAAAATATTTTTTACTATCAAGCTTTAAAAAGAGCTATATGCTAAACTTTTTCGTTTGTTTATTTTTTTGATAAATATGTAACCTTTAGAACTATTTAAACAATAAATAGAGAAAAATTTGTGCCGTTTCTTCTTTGTGCTGAATTTTTTTTTTAACTCCATATGAAAAATTAATCATTAGCAAATAGTTTGCGAGAGAAGCCGGGTCATACAGCTAGTATAATATAATATAATATAATATAACTAGCGTGCCCCTGACTGCTTTGCAAGTCATTTCTTCGATCGATTTTTGTTCGCGGTATTGAAAAACAACGTGAACGTGATACATATTACTGACCGTGCGAAAAACAGGGATCATTGCAAAAGCAACACGTATGGGGAACTGAAGCCGTTTAAAATCAAACGGCAAATCTGGAGGAATCATAGGAATGCGTGGCATCAACACATCCTCCCCCTTATATTTTTATAATTTATGCTTCAATCACATTTTTCTCTTGGACATACCGTGTCAAATGGACTTACCAATTAAGCACATATCCCCAGATGAAGTCAACCGAGAAATTTCAAAATTAAACAATAGAAAGAGTCCGGGCTATGACAAAATTTGTGCAAATGACATCAAAAATTTACCTAAAAAAGCCATTATTCTTCTAACAACAATTTACAACTCGATACTTAGACTTAATCACTTTCCAACACAATGGAAATGTGCAGAAATAATGATGTTTCATAAGCCTTCTAAGCCTGAAAATGATATTAAGTCTTATAGACCAATAAGTCTTTTGCCTACATTCTCAAAAATTTTTGAAAAGTTGTTTTTACATAGATTGCAGCCAGTCTTAAACACCAAGAATATTATTCCTGAGCATCAATTTGGATTCCGCCACAAGCACGGTACACCTGAACAATGTCACCGAGTCGTAAATGTTATTAGAAATGCTCTAGAAATGAAACAGTACTGTTCAGCTGTCTTTTTGGATGTTAAACAAGCCTTCGACAGAGTATGGCATGTAGGCCTTTTGTACAAACTAAAACTGCTTATCCCAGCTCCATTCTTTTTGTTCCTTAAGTCCTACCTACAAAATCGTTATTTCTACGTAAAAATAAATGATGAAACTTCCGATATTTGTGACATAAAAGCTGGTATTCCTCAGGGAAGCGTTCTGGGCCCTGTTCTATATACATTATATACGTCCGATATGCCGTCAAATGAAAATGTTACTATTGCAACATATGCGGATGACACAGCCTTAATGGCGAGTAATATTTCTGCATTAGAGGCCTCAAACCAGGTTCAAAATCACCTAGACAGTTTGGCGAACTGGTTTAAAAGATGGAATATTTTAATTAACACAGAAAAGTCTAATTACATTACCTTTACGTTAAGAAGAGGCATTTCTCCTCCTATTTTCCTTAACAATGAAGAAATTCCAAAAACTGATTGTGTAAAATATCTTGGCATGCATCTTGACAAAAGGCTAACGTGGAAGCAACATATAAAAGCGAAAAGGGATCACCTAAACATTAAAACAAAGCGAATGCATTGGCTGCTGGGACGAAAATCAAAATTAAGTTTAGAAAATAAAGTACTTCTATACAAAACTATTTTAAAACCGATATGGACATACGGAATTCAACTGTGGGGCACTGCTAGCAACTCCAACATAGAAATACTTCAAAGATACCAATCAAAAACTCTTAGAATGATAGTAGATGCTCCATGGTTTGTGACAAATAATACAATTCATAGAGATTTATATATATCAAAGATCGAAGATGAAATAAACGTCTACAGCTCAAGATACCTTGAAAGACTTAGCAACCATTCCAACCGGCTTGCTATTATTTTATTAGATGATAGTGAGGAAGAACATAGATTAAAAAGGCTTCATGTGCTTGACCTTCCGTTCAGAAAATAAGGATGTGAATATTTAAAATAGCGTAAATATTTAAAATAACGTAAATATATAAATATAGAAAATGAATTTGTGTACATATAAACAAACAATTGCATACTTATAATTGTACTTAGATTAAAGGGCACTAATGTAATATGTCTTTAGCCTTAATGTAGGTCAAGACTCATGTGAATTTTTATTTTTCTTTTAATTAATTTGCTTATTATTAAATAAATAGATTGCAAATAAAGACATGAAAAAAAAAAAAAAAAAAAAAAAAAAATCACATTTTTCATGACTTTTTGACTACGAAAAGTATCCCATTGCAAAGTCGTGAAAATAAAATTTCCCCGGGAATGTCATTTAAAATTGTCACATCTGCATTTTTCGCAGCTAAGATAGCTCTTTCCCCAACCAACCAATCATGGTTTCTAAAATTTTGTGCAATACCGGGAAATACGTTTGTGACCAATTCTTGTTTTGATTGCGCAAAGTGGCAAAAATTATCTGGAATCGTAATCATTTTTGTGGTGGGGTCAATTGGAATTATGCCAATTCCAATATCTAACAATTGCTTTGAAAAACGTTTGGCTGATGGATCATTTTGCAATTGAACACCCAAATTACACACACACACACACACATTCACACAAAAAATGCAACAGAATATGGAAAGTAAAATTCTCTATTTGTTTGCACATACACTTGCTATGAACATGGGCATATTTCGGTTTGTATTGCCGTCGCATTCTGTTCAAGCACACACACACACAGCAACGTGCAAACAAAAACAGACATTTCATTTGATACAGAACATTGAGTCGAAGTATTCAATGGAAAAACAAATTGATTTTTTGGAAAAATTTGTCTTGTTTCAAGCCGCATTGTGGACGCACTATTGCGCGTAAACGCATTAAACAAAGATAGAAACCAGCGAACGACCATTACGAAGGTAATGTGAAAATTTGGTAGAAATCCGACGACGCATCTCGTCAAACACTGGCAACCAACAGACATCTATTTTGGGCTTAATTTATATAGATATAGATATAATATAATATAATATAATATAATGTAATAGTATCTGAACACTCTCTGAATTTCACTGATTTTTTTTTGTTAAATGAAAGCGTCGAAACGCCTTTAAAAAACAATTTTAAAGTCTGTTTTAACTCGAAATATCGAAAATTAGTTAAACAAAATAAAAAAAAAAATAGAACCGACTTATGCTCCAACATTTCTTCCGCTTTATTTTTCTACAATTAATTTAAAGTGAAATAAAAAACAAACCAAACAGAAGATTTAAAATAAAATTAACTCCATAATTTACAATTACTTACCCGATAATGCCTGTGTTAGCAAAGGTGTATTATTGTTAGGCGTAAGTTGACCGTTAGTCAAATCCACTGATCAGTTAATGAACAACAAACAACAGGAGACAAACGTAACAAATGGAAAAGCATAGATAAAGACAAAGAGAAAAAACAAAATATATTAGAACTGAATATTTATATTTATACATAAATATATTTTATGATTAATATGTGAACATATTCTCTATGTATCTATGTATGCATGTAAGTATATAACGATACTAAATATTTTAAAATAACACATTCACGTATATGTGGCAAACAAAACAATTACATACTAGTTAAGTTGTAAATAACTATACATATATGTATATAAATAGTACCAATACTATCAATCTAAATTGATTAAAAATAAAAAATAATAATTAAATATAAAATATAGGCAAAAACTCACGAACAAATTTATTTTGAAAGCGAATAGCCATTTTTCTATTTATTTCTTTTCTATGGAGAAACAGATTTATCCAGTTAGTAAAATGATGAATACTTGTTTTAAGCTTAACACTTCACATTCTTTTTAGTCAGCATTGAGAAGTGTTATTTTAAATGCTTTTGTTAATTAATTAAATTTTTTTAACATGATCATGTCGAAACAATGTAAGAGCAAAACACAGACGAAGAAGCAACTTTAATGCATGGACAATCATCATTAACTGTTAAAGACTGTTTCAAACTATAATACTGACTGTTAAGATTTGCCAGATACCTGTATGAGTGTTATGAGAGAGTGTGAAAGTAAATGTTATGTAGATTTCAAGTAATGCGGAAAGGAATTCTTGTAAGGAGATGTTGTAAGACAACATTTTCAGAAATTTTTCTAACACTAAGAATTTACTTTACTTGAAGTAAAGCGATAGTAAAGAAAAAATATAATACTTTGACAATCACGACAATTCCCAATTGATTTTTGCTCACAAAATTCAATGCAAATCTTGCGAATTATTTCATATTATGAAATGGGATAGGCCGCAATGTTATTTATATATTAGGTTTTTCAACAAGAAGTTTGTTTTTCAATTGAGGCACCACCAACAACAATGATAGCTTTCACATTTAGTTTTTTGCCTTGGCAATTGTTACAATGAATTCAATTTCGCACGAAAATCGCATTAAAATAATTAAATTCCACTATATAAATGGTTGTTCTTTTAAAGTTACATTTTGTGAAATTCATGATATTTTCAGGCAACATAATCGTCCTTCTGAAATCGCTACTAAGAATTTAGTCGTTAAATTTGAGTTGACAGGCTCGATACAATATGTTAGAAGACCAAAGCATGTTCGATCGGGTCGTTCAACCGAAAACATCGCAGCCGTGAACCACAGAGTTGAAGCAGATCCAATTGGAAAATTCTTCGACATTCTCAATAATTGGGGTTATCCAAAACCACCACATGGCGAACTTTGCGTAAGGATTTGACTCTGAAGTCTTGCAAGGTACAATTAAATCCAACCGACCGTTCACATCGCCGTAGACTGTGGTTGGTTCTGGCAATCAGTCAGCAACGGATCACGCTATCACAAGATGGTAGCAACTAAATTTGGCTTATTATTGACGAGGTGGATATCACTGACTGATGGTTTCAACAGGACGGTGCCATATGTCACACAGGCAATAAAACGATCAATTTATTGCAAACCAAATTTCAAAAATCAGCAGTTAAGTGACCAGCTAGATCGTGTGATTTAACACCACTGGATTATTTTTGTGGTGCTATGTTAAGGACAGAAAGACAAAGGAGCAAGTCGAATCGATTTCAACGTTAAAACTCAAAATCTGTGATGTTATTAACGAAACTTTGATGAGAGAATCGATATCTGTCAGTGTGGTCGTGCTGGACATAGAACTCAAAATTTTCTTCAGTCTTTAACATAACAGCAGAAAATTGCAGTTTTAAACAAACGAACAAAAACAAAAAAAAAATGGAAGATATTTCTTATTTTAAGGAAAATACAAGGATCTTCGAAAATTACTTAAATATACGATGGCCGTCCGTTCTGTCTGTTACAGAATAGTTCTGCACTTGAGGCGCTGTTATGTATGAATTATTCTTATTAGTGCTCCGTAGTTATTCAATATTTTTAAATATTTATTAAATAACTTTACACGTTAGTTAATAAGCAACTCAGTTGTGTTGATTTTATTATTCAATATGCTTAAAAATAGTCTTAAATGCCATTACAAGATTCGCGAGGTTATAAAATATTTTTACATGTATACCTGAGAAAGTGTTTACCTAATTATGATTCTCAATTGCAACAGGTCAAATAAAATGCTTCAAGTATTTCTGAAGGAACCATTTTTTCCATTCGAATGATTCTATCTCAAAACTTTGAAGAACTTGATGACGTATATTTTTCTGGTCGATTACCTGTCAGCAAAGTCATAACTGGCTAGGAGAAACCTGAGTAATTTTAAAAACTATATTTGTAAACATCTCAAGCGCATACATTGAGCAGCTAAATTATATAGTAACTCTATACAAATCTATACAAATCATATACATATATATCTATATGTATAATTTTAAGTATTGTAATCTAATGTCATAACTGAACAGTTTAGACGCTTTAAGGAAAAGGCAGCTAACAACACGAAACGAAATTTTTAAATTCTGTGAAAAAATAGTAAAATTATACTCCAATTTGTACTCAAATTAGTTTCTTTTTCGAAATTTTCATTTCTATTAATTGGATTTTTAGATGATTTAAAGATATGAATTTAATTAGATAGACACAATTATGGCATTTTCACTGAGTTAAGGATAATCAACGTTAAGAAAAATGCTACAGTGCTTTGCACTCCAACTACAAGCTCTACTGGCAATATTTTATTTTGTAATTATTTCTAGTTAAAACATGAATTTATAGCTGATACCGTTACTTTTTTAACATTAGACATTGTGATATATATACAAGAAAACTCGGTCTACATGTAGGCGACTGTTTCATGAGTTATCACATTAGAAAAGTTTATAAGAAATAAATTATTATTTTGCTAAATTAATTTACTCTAATATACGAATAAATTTTTATTTTTTGTTTTTTTGTTTGATTTTTTTTTGTTTTATGGAAGAAATATTTCTTCAATAAATTTTTATATTATTAATGAATATTTGAATAATTAAGAGATGTTTAATACACTTCTACAAAAACTTCATCAAAATGGTTTCTTTCCGTTTATTTTAAATAAAAAAATATCAACCAAACTAAATATTTTGAATTTGAATTTATTTAAGTTATCTAAGTTTTTGAGTTAATTCTCGTTAATAAGATCACTTTTTGCAAAAACTGCAGGATTTTTTTTCAAAGTATTGTGAATACAAAATAGTTCATAAAAGTCCTTGGAGTTGACTACCAACAGTCGCCAAAAATGCACGGAGCGCAAAGGGTTAAAGCTTCTGACTTACTTCTAATACTCTAATAATCAAATTTATAATTTCTTGAAATATTTTGGATATCTTTTTATAAGAAATCAACTTTCATGTACACATACTTACATAGGACTAGTTTATATATAATTATACAATTATTTGATAATTTTAATAGTTTTTTTAAACGATCTTTTTTATCTTTAATAAATATCTTTTTTCTTTTTTAAGATCTTTTTTATATATTTTTTCTTCTCAATATTTCGCTTTCCTTTGGAAAGCTTCTGCAGGAAAAAATTTTTATATTTTTGTACCTAAGATCCATAAACAGAATTTTCCTTTAAGGCCTATTTGCTCTTGCATTAATTCCCCGGCCTATGGACTGTGCAAGTATATAACGAATATTCTTAAGGTGATAACAGGACAATCAATATATAATATTAAAAATTCGTTGGAATTTAAGGATAAAACCAAGAGAATAAATATACAAGATAATGATAGATTGTTTTCATTTGATGTAGTTTCACTTTTTCCAAGTATTCCTGTAGGTTTAGCTTCAAGTATTATAGAGGAAAAATGGCAGATAATAGAACAAAATACGAATATTGAGAAGGAATTATTTTTACGTATTCTTAAGTTTTGCATTGAAGACAATAGGTATTTTCAATTTGATAATAGGATATATAAACAGAAGGAGGGCCTCCCTATGGGCTCTCCAGCATCTCCAATTATAGCTGATATTGTGATGGAGGAATTACTAAATTCATGTATTAGTAAAATGCATATTAAACCAAAGATAATCACAAAATATGTGGATGATTTATTTTGTATAACTTCAGAAGATGCAGTGGATGATATTTTGTCAGAATTGAATAGTTTCTATCCGGACATTAAATTTACGATTGAAAGAGAATTAGAATCTAGACTTCCATATTTAGATATATTGATAATAAGGAAGAAAAATAAGTTAGTATTTGATTGGTATAAGAAACCAACATCTTCTGGAAGAATTATTAATTTTTATTCAAAACATCCAAGGAAAATGATAATAAACACAGCCAAAAATATGATAGACAGAATATTGACTATAAGTGATAGAGAATTTCATTTGAAGAATCAGGATACAATAAGAGTTATACTTAATGACAATGATTTTCCAGTAGAATTAACTAATAGATTAATTAGACAATATGGTAGTTATAGGCATAATTTAGGAAATTCTACGGCAGAGCCAAGAAATTATAAATCATTAACTTATGTTCCTGGAATATCAGAAAGATTAAGAAAGTGTAAAATATATGACACAGATAAATATATAATTGCACACAAAACACATAACACATTAAATAAATTATTTAGCAGTATGAAGGATAAAATAGGAAAAATGGAAATATCTGATGTAGTATACAGGATACCTTGTGGAGGAAATGACCAGGTGAACTGTGACAAAGTTTATATTGGGACAACAAAAAATAAACTTAAAACGAGATTAGCTGGTCACAGGTGTGACCAAAAATATAGGAATATTTCAACACAGAAGACATCCTTATCTTCACATTGTAAGAAATATAATCATTATCCAAAGTTTGATGAAACATCAGTATTAGATATAGAAAAAAACTACAGGAGACGTTATATGTTGGAAATCTTAGAAATTGTTAATGTACCAAATGTAAGGAGAATAAATTTCAAGACAGACACAGACAATTTAGCTCAGAATTATAGGTACTTAATTAAAAAGACACATAATTTGTTATAATCATTTCATAAGAGAGAATTTGTTATTTGCTGTTTGTTATTTATTTGTTATTTCCGTTTCCTTGTTTTTGTATGTTTGAATATTTGAAAATTTAAAATTTTTGTATGTATGTATGAAAAAATATTTTATATGTTGTTGTCAAATGTTTTGAAACATTTTTTCAATTTGTTAATAATTTTTTTGTGTTCAAAAATATAAAAATTTTTTCCTGAAGAAGTTTTCCTAAGGAAAGCGAAATATTGAGAAAGAAAAATATATAAAAAAGATCTTAAAAAAGAAAAACGATACTTATTATACAATTATTTAATTTTAATCTTGTAAACGGTCTTTTAAATTATAACGATTTTTTTTCGATATTTCGTTTTCCTGTGGAAAGCTTTTTCAGGAAATTATTTTTTATATTTTTCAAAAACAAAAAATTATAACAATTATAACGATTTATTTTTTGTTTTTGAAAAATATAAAAAATAATTTCCTGAAGAAGCTTTCCATAGGAAAGCGAAATATCGAAAAAATAAATCGTTATAATTTAAAAGACGGTTTAAAAGATTAAGATTTAATAAAAATAAAAAAAGGTCAAATAAAACTGAAAATATTATACAATTATATTTGATTTATTTAAGGTTAAGCGGTTTATATATTTTTTATATCATAATGTGTCTTAACATTTGATAATTTGAAATTTAAAACTTCAATTTTTTTCTAATGTATATGGAAAAGTATTATTACGTTTAAAAAATAAAAATATAAAATAATGAATCAAAAAGGCTCCCAAAAGTTAACATTCTTTGTCTTTTAATTTAGGAAAACAGCTGGTTAATTATATTGAGTAAAAGATTATACACATAGCAGTTTTATTAATAAATGTTATGATAAACGATTCTTTTATCCTCAATTTTTTACAAAAATATTTTAAAGTTGTAAGAATCTTAATTTTTTAAATGAAATAAATTATATTTTATTAGTATTTTATTTTTTAAACACTAGGTCTTTTTTTTATAAAAAATGTTTAATATTTTTTTATATATCATTTATTTTTTTTATTAATTTAATATATTATTTATACACTTTTTGTTTTTCCTAAAGATGACAACCAATGATTTGGAGAAATATTGAAAAGTCATATGTAAAATTTAAAAAAATTTTTTTTAGTAGTTAACTATAAAGCACTTGGTCACTATTTAATAAAAAATTTTTAAAAACTTTTATTTTTTATTATTTTTTCGATATTTCGCCACACCGTTGGTTGGCATCATCAGGAATAACAAAAATAATGAGCAAACAAATTGAAAAAATTTTTTGATTAACAAATTCAAAATTATCAAAAAATTTTTCAAGAAAAAAACAAACAAAAACAAATAACGAACAAAAACGACAAATTGAAAAAATGGTTTGTTCTACATACATACAAACAAATTTTCAATATCGAAAAAATAATAAAAAATAAAAGTTTTTAAAAATTTTTTTATTAAATAGTGACCTAGCGCTTTATAATTAACTACTAAAAAATATTAAAGAGGTCAAAAAACTATAACTATTATATATAATTAAAAAAATAAAAATTAAAAATAATAAAATAAAAATAAAAGGTTTTTATAAAAAAAGACCTGCTGCTTAAAAAATAAAATACTAATAAAATATTAAAAAGGTCAAATAACTATAATAAATAACTGAAATAAATAATATAAATATATTTCGGTTCTATTTTATATTTTACTACTATAACAATTCGTGTATTCTAATACGAATATGTAAACAAAACATAATTCTTAATTGATTGAAACTATTTTTAAGAAATACTATGACATATATAATTAACATATATAAATAATTTTGTGTAAATAAATTATACGCATTAAAAGAAAAAGGTAAATATTAAATATATCTTCAATAATTACTTTCTATAAATTTAAATATTTTATTTTTATTTGATTACATCTTTTCTATGTGTTATAATTTTACAAAATTCAAATATGTTAATCAATTTCTTATGCTAAATTGAAAAAAGATCAGACAATTACAAATATGTAAAGACTGTGTAGTGTCCTTTATTTCTCTGTTTGTATTTATATGTATGTATGTTTATTTAAAAACATGATGTTAATAAAATTATTTTTCATTTGAAGCTTAAGTTGAAATTTCTTTTTTTTTCTTTTACGTTAAGTTTTACGTTAATGCTTCAAAATCAATACAATTAGTAAAGTAAAATTATATTTTTTTTCACGTGGAAAAATGTAATTTGAAAAATTATAAAGACAATATACTTCAAACAAATTATTAAAACTATTAAATGCTGAAAAAATGTGATGTTATCTAAGCACATGCCAGATTGACGTTTCTAGGACTTAATGAAAAATTCTGCATGCAACATCAGAAGGACGGTTTATTGCATGTTTTGTAACTATAAATTTTAACGTGGATGACCTTATAATGCATATAGGGCAAAGGAGGACTCGGTTTTCACGATATTTCACGAGGCGTAGAAGACTCCTGAGAAACTACATAATAACCCATTAAGGGATACAATAGAAGTGACTGATTCCGGTGGAGGAAAGAGAATATAAAGATTCTGCCTTGCAGGAGCCATCCTTATTCACGCAAGAGGTACTTGAAAATGCCGCCTACAAACTAAAAGCAAACAAGGCGCGGATGGTTTTATGGAAAATAGACATCAAACGCCCACAAGTTATGCTCAAAATGTACAATGCTTATCTCAAGGAAAGTGTGTGTTATAAGCAAGGAAAAGGAAACCCAACATCTCTATCTGCATACAAACTATTGTGTATGAAACATACTGCGCGTAAGCTCTTTGCAAGACTAATTTGGCTCAGATTGCTGATTAGGCCCCTTTAGGCTGTAAACATGATAAACTTTTGCGCGTAGAAGTGCTGTATGATGCCTTTCTGGTAGGCTATATTAATGTAATAGCAGCAGTCATCAAAGCCAGGAATACAGACGATGGTAAAAGAAAGCTGTACCAAGTGATGACTGGAACAAAGGCGTTGGTGGACAAGAAGACCGAACTTCTTCTTCTCAGAAGCAGACACACCCCCACTAAAATAGATTTTTATATTGCAAATGGAGAGGGTCAACTCATTATTTTATATGGACGTGAAATCTGGGACGCGCAGATGACGTGGATGACAAAGGCTAAGGTGCAACAAAATGTTGCTTTACGTGAAACGACCGCACAGTATTAGCAAATGTTTTTATGGAAACAGCTGCAGTGACACTTATAGTAAAATAACGTCAAAAGGCGAAACTCAAATAAAACAGGAAACATTCCAGAGATGGTAAGAAAGGTAACCGACAGAAATGGAAGATGGGCAGCAAAACTCATCCAAAATCAAAAAATTGTAAGAAAGAAAAGTTAAGGTTAAAGAGAAGAGTATAGACTATCCGCAAAAAAGGGAACCGTCCCGAAGTAATGCAGCCTGGTCACGGGATGGAGCACTTCCCAGAAAATAGAGGCAGGGGTGTTTTAATCGGTACACCAATTTAGGGAGCCCGACATCCCACAATAACTGACTCTCGTTTACCAAAGAAAATATATACCACTTATGTAAGGTTTAAAATGCGTTCGTGCTTACAGTCACAATCGGCAATTGCTTCGATTGGTTTCTTCACTAAAACAATCTCTCCTTATTTTTTGGGAGGCCTTCTATCCAGAAACGCTACTTGCATTGCTTCGGAAAGGCCTAGAGCGTCGTTCTCAAGCGGATTTGTTTTCCTCTATCCATGTCCTAGTCCATCGTATTTCTAGACAACGTGTGATTAGATTTACATCCGCGCCTGGCCATGAAGCCTTAATCAGATGGTGGATGGAACCACTGCATAATTTTGAACGTCATGCTCGTCCTAGGAAGCCATAATTCTATGCAATAGAACTTTCTAGTTGCAACTTCGATGATGCCAGAGCAGGGCTGCAAATCATCACTCCTTGCTTAAGAGTTGGAGACTTTCCAACTCCTGTCCAGAACACATGTCTAGCATGCTCACTTTACTGGATCATTCACCTAGCGTGTCATTAACGGCGCAATGATCCTGGCCACCATAATAACCATTATACTGTTATGGGGCCGCGAAACCACAACCACCACGATGCTCCCATATAGGGGCCAACCTCATCATTGAGAGCCAGAGAACTATTATAAGTCTAAAGAGACAAATAATGAACTCTGCGGGTCACTGATCCCCGTGGAAATAAAGTGGAGTTTCCCTTTGACCACCTACCCCTCTTCAGGGGACTGGGCTCCCTTTATACCCCAGTTGCACTGAGTCTAGATAGTGGAATATTCTATAAAGACCATATTTATATGTCCCTGGGGAGAGTGTTTTTAGACAGAGTGTGATTTGTTTTACATCCGCGCCTGACTATATAGTCTTAATCAGATGGTGGACAAACCACTTTGTATAATTTGGAACGTTATACAAACGTTCTAGATAGCCGAAGACATAATTCTAAGCAACAGATACCACCTAGTTGCAACTTGAATAATTCCAGGGCAGGTCTGCAAACTATCACACCTTGCTAGAGAGTCGGAGACTTTCTAACTCCTTGTCCAGAACACATGTCAAGCATGCTCACTGGACTGGATCATTCACTTAGCGTGTCATTATCAGCGAAATGATCCTGGCCACCATAGAAAACCATAGGATATGGGGCCGCAAAACCACAACCACTACGATGCTCCCATATAGGGGCCAACACCAATGATCAGCCAGAGAACTATTATAAGTCTAAAGAGACAAATAATGAACTCTGCAGGCCACTGATCCCCGTGGAAATAAAGTGGAGTTTCCAGTTGACCACCTGCCAATCTTCAGGGGACTGGGCTCCCTTTATACCCCAGTTGCACTGTGTCTAGATAGTGGAATAATCTATAAAGACCATATTTATATGCCCCTGGGGGGAGTGTTTTTAGACAATTCGATTGCCATTGAAATGGGTCTATTAAAAGTGGATCTCTGATTTGCTGCGTCTAGATTAGATTTCTTTGATGAAGGTAGGTAGCCACTTGTTGAAGCTATACTAGTAGTCAATCTAATATTTTATTTTCAAAAAAAAAAAGCTGTTACTGATTATGTTCCACAGAAAACCTTGATATTTATTCAAATACTATTGGATGCTCTTGGAGGAACTTTTATTTATACTCTAGCTTTCGGTTTTAAACTCCAGCTTAACTTTTTCTATTTTATTATTCAACTCTTAAAATGATATTGCTTTGTGCAACTAACTAGTCCCGAAACACATTGAAAACCGATAGACCCTCGCATTAGTTTGATTTCGATGATCCTGCTGTATATACACGTAACTATATAAGATGTAGATAACATTTTTGATAGTAACAAAAAAAAATTATAATTATTTTAATTATAAATACTGCGGTGAAGTAGTATTATCGCAAATTTGTTCAGAGAAACAAACATTAAAAATGATTATTTCTCTATGTTTTATATTATTATAGCCGCAATATTAAAAATAAAATATGTACAATACTCTGTTAACGGTTTTCATAATATTGTCTCTTTTAACTGTTATAAATTATTATTTGCTAATAACACACGAGTTTTTTTAACTTAGAAAAAGTCAAAAGTGTGGTTCGCCAAATTTCGGAAAAATTAAACTTTCAGAATTTAGAAACGCTTATTTATAAAAAACAAATAAATATTTTTATAACTATTTTCAATATCTTATAACGCTTTTTTTAATTTTTACGTGAGTGAAAGAAATTTCCTGTGAAATGTTAAAAACTGTTTTAATCAGTTACTAGCAAAAATTAATTGCGCTCGTGTATATTTTACATAAAGATTACATGTAGACATGATTGTATGCATTACATTTGTATAAATTTGGCTAAAGATATACATATAAATACATAAATGATAGATAATAAATAAAGAACACCATCTTTGAAATTTTTAAATGATGAATAAATTAAACTAAACTAATCTAAACTACTACTCATTACTTATTATTTGTATAACCTTGGCAATTAATAATAACGTTTAAATTTTTCGAAAGACCCATTTTAATAATAAAGATTACAACTTTCATAATAAAATAGTTATGTTTTTTGAGTGAAAGGTTGCTTTCTGATTTTAGAAATGCGATGCTACAAAATGAAGATTAGCAAAAAAAGTATTTTTAGTGTTTAACAGTGTTATCTATGTAATATTAAAACAATAGTGAATAAAAATTAAGTTTTTATAATAAACTTTTACACAGACTAAGATGTTATGATACACATATACATATATGGAATTTACTTTCTATTATTGTTAAATATAAGCGATTGTAAAATTAGAAAGTTGTTAAAGCGGAAAGTACAAAGATTTTTCTTTAAATTAACAATTGAATCTGACCTTATGATTTTTTTAGAGATCGTTTATTGTAGAGAGCCTTTGTTTATTCTTGTTATGTTTGGTAACGCTGGAGATCCAATGAAAGTTTCTTCTGCTGTTTACTGCTGCCGTAAAAATTATAGCAATCTGGATTTGAAATTTTTCTTTGGCAACCTAAGAAATTTACTGAAACTTTTGACAATTTTTTAGATTGCAGATCTCTCTAATGACGTCAGAACGGGTAAATTCATTCGATGAAAATGTGAAAAATTGATGATTGGATTTGTATACAATAATTAATTGCGATTTTCGCGTTAGAAAAACCATTTCTTGTTTAAAATTAAGTGAGAAAGATATATTTTTTCTGTACTCACACTCTGTATAATTCTTATCCTTAAGATAGAATGTTCTTTATATTCTGCTGAGTGTGAAAATATCTATCTATCTATCGATATATATATATATATTAATAATACTTATTTGTTTTTAGTTGTTATATTTATATTTAGGCCTTTTTACCTCTTTAATACATTTCTGGTAGATAGATATCATATTTAAAGAATGAAAGTTTTTTCAAACTTTATTTGCAGAGATCTTTAAAATAAATTTAATAAAATATTAATTTTTAATGCATTTGTTTAAAATTTTTAAGGCGTTGTCTCTGTGCTTCATTGATATATTATAACTCTCATTTAATCAATTTTACTTGAGTAAATCAAATTAGAAATAGCAAATTCGACATATACTTTCCCACAGAAATCGTTTTTGCTATTTACGATGAAGGCTAATTTATAAAAATATGATAAAATGATAGCAAAAGTTAAATAATTGTTAATTGTTTCAAACCCGATTAACGCACCTAAAGTTTTATAATTTTGTTCAATCAAAATAAAGAAAATAATACGAAAAGGTTTTCATTCGTTATACATTTTTAAGTTCTCCATAAAAATTATATTCTTCGTAAAGTTTTCTTGCTGTTTTAGGTAAGTAAAATCGAAAAAGCATTCTTCAAAGTATATTTTTTTTTATAAAACAAATAAATTAAATATTTTTGAAAAGTACGTGCAACAAAATCCCTACACGTCAGACTTAACTAAATTTTTGGATTATATATCAAATGATAATGACAGCAGGGACGAGAAGATACCCAAGCATAAATGTTTAAGTGGCATTTGTTACATGTATCTTAAAATTTAAATTTATTTAGAAGGGAAATTTATTTTCAATAACTACGAAATCCATATACGTATCCATACTTAATTTTTCGAAAAGCGAATAACATTTTTTTTGTTAGAATTATATAATATACTTCAATGTATTACGTGCCGTACACCAATGTATCCAATTATGCTGTAAGTTTCGGATCTGAATATGATCTTGCAGTTCTTCCACATTTTGCACCCAATATTTTCTAATATTGCAGCATAATAAAATGTATAATGAACCAGATATACATTATTCTGAACTATTGCTTCACTTAAAAAATATTTAAAAGATGTGCTAATTCGTTTTTTAATGATATTTGCTTTATTTATTAATTTTTTTATTAGGGCTGATTTACTTAAGCCATTTTTTCTGGTTGCTATTTTTTTATTTTTAAATCATTTAGATTTGATAAGTAACGTGTAATTGTTTGTCATATTAATAAATATATTATTAGTTTTTTGTTTTGTTTCATAAATGATTTGTAGAGTATTATAATGCAGTACAATGCGTATATGTTTATATGTGTTTTTGTGTAAATATATATTTTTTTATATATAACGTTTTTTTTTAATTATTTTGAATAATAAGTATTTTATAGCTGGTTTGGTTAATATATTTTTATATAATTTATACTTCGCAAATAAAAATTTGTTTCTTGTTTAGTTGGTTGTGCTTTTTTGTTGTATTTGTTGATATATATATATTTTTTTTATAAATATGCGTAAAAAAGCAAATACAAGCATTGCATTAGAATTTTTTATAAATATTAAATTTTGCTTGTTGAATAAATACTTTTTTTTGCAAAATATTAAACTTTGTTGTTTTTGCAGAATAAATGGATGGATAATTGATTAAAAAACAAATTGTTTTCCTTAAAACTTTAATTTGTTTTTTTTTATATTACACAAATTGTTTTTTAAAGTCAAATTTGTAGTAAAGGATTTTTTTAATTTTATATTGTTATAATATAGAGATCCGTTTTGAGTTTTTAATAAGATACAAATATTCTTAATTAGTTATTTAAACGTTTATTAAAAATTAAACTAAATATAAAAAATATCAAATGTAAATAAGACAATTTCTATTACAATTTATATATCTGATATAAACTGTTTGATATTTTCTAGGCTGCCCATTTGATATTTGTTTTATAAATTTGTGTTTTAAATAAATACATGGCCAAGTTGTCAAAAGTTAGTTGTCCTGATAGCAAACTAGTGAAAGATTAATATTTCGTCATTCGATTTAGTTATTCAGCTAAATTTAGAACGTTTTTTTTTAGAATAAGAATGACTGCTTTGCTTAAAAGTATTTGCAATTCTTAAAAAAATCATTTTTGGTTATGACTCAGATGCTGATTTTCTTTTTTTTTAATTTTTAACGTTAATTTTGTTTGTAATAGTATAAAATTTATTAAACGTGTATTTTTATAAAAAAAGGGCTTTAAAACGACAAAATTAATTATTTCCACTTCACAGTAGTTTGACGATGCTAAATAAAAATATATAATTTTCAAAATTTACAGATTAAAATACAAAAAAAAAAAAAACAACAAAGAAAAAAGTTTTTTTTTAATGAAGACAATAAAGAATAATTACAATGTTCGGCAAAATACACAAAAAATAATATGATTGTAGTTAGTGCAAAAGGATACAGTTAAAGTTCTACTGTTTTGTAATTTAATGCTAGTAAATGGCAATGAAGCATATTGAATCAAAAAATTAAAATTCCTTAAAATTGGACCGTAATACTTACTTAATACTTTTTAAGCAATCTAATTTTTTTCATGTTATTTAATTTAATGGTATCGCTAACTATTTACGTATAAATAACTACGAGTATATATTACCATTACGCCACTCAATTGATATTAAACGGACTATCGCATGCAGGATTTTAAGCGACTATTGTTGAATTTTAAACTAAGATTTATCTATGAGAACAGAAGTAATATGCACTAAATATAATCAAATGCTTATAGACCAAAAATAATATATATATATATATATATATATATATATATATATTATTTTTGGTCTATAAACATCAAATATAAATATATAACATATCTACACATATGTTCATATGAATTAATGTATGTTAAAAATATTTAAATAGTTCTCAGTTTTGTATAGAATTTAACTGTAAAAATTCTATACAATAACATGTAAGAGGATTTCAATTTTTCTTATCTAGTTTTTGTTTGGTAAATATATTTAAAGCTTTAAATAAGGCTTGCGCTGATATTTAAAGTATAAACTCTTTGATGGTCATAATTTTATATTATGGAGCTATAATCAGTATAGCGTAACAGTATCCTAAGTTTATAGCATATGCTTAGACTTAATATAAATGAATGTAAATGTGATATAATAACATGATAAAAATTACGCAATTCGAAAATTATTTAGGCATCAACATGTATGAGCAGCCAGTATTAAATCTTTATATTGGGTTTTCGCATTTAAAAAATTTAAACTTAACGTTAACGTTAAAGTAAATTCTCAGCACAATTGAGAGATTATTATTTTCGTCAAGTTTTGAAATATAATGACATCAATAGTATCTTCGACGAGATCTACATTCAGTAATTATCTTTAATTGAATTTGCGTTTACTTTATTATAACTCTTTTCGTCATTTAGGTAACAATACTTGGGGAAGACATAGTATAAAAAGTATAGTTTTTTTATAACTGATTTGGATATTTTAGCGAAAAAAATCGGTATGCAACTTTCCAAGAAAATGGTTTTCGGTTTTACATTTAAGAAAACTGAACTTAACCGGCGTTTCTTAAGACAAAAACGAATATACGAACATTATTATTAAAGCAAAATATTTCTTTGTAACAGCAGTTATTTAATAATTTATTTAAAAATAATATTTGCATGCAGAGACCGGTCATACATAAACACTTCTAAGACAAAAAATAAAACCGTTAAAATTATAAGAATTAGTTGGTACATTTTTATACGTTTAAAATTTTTATTAAAACAATGAGAGGCCAAAAATTGAAGAAATAATTCAAAAATAAAAAAATATATTTTACTTTTTGTTCTAGAAATCTTTGTCTAATACGGTTGCTAGTTATTTAACAAATAATTTTATTATCATGAAAATCAAGTTCAAAGAAAAGTTGATAAAAAAAAACAATCTCTTTATCAAGGTGGACATTTAAGTTTGCAACTAAATATGTACTATTTCTTGTTTTTGTACAAATGAAAATAAATTGTTGTGAATAAACGCGTTTGTTTGATGCAACAATAACAAATAAGAAGATTTTGAATATCTGCTTTTTCATATAAAATAATTTACAAGGTAATTCATAATCAAAAATTAACAATATTTAGACCATAAATAGAACAAAAATTAAAATGTTATTTTTAATAGTATTTCTTTTTCAAAAATTTAAGAAACGTTTTTCGAATTGTATATAAATGTAAATTATTTTCATAATAATATGGCTTTAATATTTAATATCATTTTGTATTAAAAATATCATAAAGGAGCAACATATTACACTCTATCTATCAGTGGTGATGTTGAATGTAGGTTAATATGAAATAGTATTACAAGTAGTTAAATTAAAACTTCTTCTTTGGATCGCTGCATCGGTACACATTTGCCTTTACTATCAAACTTAAGGCTTGCATATTTAAGGTTACTTTTGGTTAACAAACACATCGATTTCTTTTTTATTATTAAAATAAACAACTGCTTAAAAACAAGTGAATTATTAATTCATTCTCAAACACTTATTAATGATTTTTAAAAAGATTAATGTTTCAAATAAATTATAAATTTCAGCTTATTATAAAGAGCTTATGAATACTTTGCTGTGGTTTTCACTGTTAGATTTTAAAAACCGTCGAATTTTTAGAAATAAAAACTTAATTTAAAGTAAACAATAAACTCAAATTCAGTTAGCTTATTAGCAACCGGTTGTGAATAGAACAAATATTTCACTACCATTTTTTTTAAATAGTTTAATTAAATAATGTGTGCAATTGAAAACTATATGTAAATAGCCACGAAAAAATCTGAGCAAAGCTCAAGCAGTTTAGATATTTTAGGGTATTCAGATGTCATACGACGAATAGAATCCTTTAATAACTGTGTACTTCGTATTTTTTAAATATTTTTTAATGGCAAAATGGTTATTATTGTAACATTTAATATATATGTAATATTTTCAAAATATTCGTATTACATTTTTGTTTCAGTTATAATTGCAGCAATAGTTGCTATTTCTCGATGATGCTAAATCAAAAAGCTCAATGTTGAACAAGTTACAACTATTAAAATTCTCAAGTAAATATTTGGAAAAATAAATAAAAGGATAACCGAAAAATCGATAGATTGATTTGTTAAATTTCAAAAGTAAATGAACACCTGATAAAGAAAATCCAAAAATGGGATATGTTTCGCGAGTTTAACGTACATAATAAGAATCCGCTCACTCGGGTTGAGTGGTAGTTCATTAATCTTTAATAATTGATGCTTATTTTAAAATCTGTGTGAAGTCCCAAATGTTCCGATATTTCTTAAGGGAAACAAACAAAAACAGTAAAGAAACATTGACGTTAATTGTCCTTATTCTTTTTAGCCATTCACATTAAAAATTCTTAAATAATAACTACATATCGCTAGAATAACTTGTTCTTTAATAAATATTTTTTTAAATTTTATTACTATTTTAAATTCATTTATTTTCAAATAAGTGACATTTTAATCCAAACGTCAGAAATTATTTCAATTTGGGGTAATTTTTAACTGGCGGAATCTTTTAATTTTTTACTACGACGTACAATTAAAATTTGATCTACAAATACAAAAATTCGATTACTACTTCATAGTTCAGTTTAAATATTTGGTATTGCTAGTGTCAGTATATATTTTGTTATTGTAGCGAATTATTATTGTGTGTTATTAAAACGTTAATTAAAAGTAAAGTAAAGAGAGATATTACGAGTTCTATAAAACAAACTACTTTTCTCTATAAAAAACAAATTAATGAACGAACATTTTGCTACATTTTATCATAATATTTTTTATATAAACTAGATGTGTCACAATAAAATGTCCTGCAATACTGGCAACTTAAAGACTTTAATAGACTTATTGTATTTTAACTTGAGCAGTAAAAGTAAAAAATAAAACTTTTTCTGGTCTCAGATTCTTGCAAACTCAAGTCAAAACAAAGAAAATGTTTTCAAAGTGCCACAACAGATTCGAGTATTTTTAAAAGTTGTTGATGCCCAGGAAATGTGATTTGATTGCAGCTGTGCGTGTTAAAGCTGTAGTTAAGGGTAGGGTTAACGCTTGTTGAGGAAATCCCGCTGTGGATGGCTGGGTATTGGCACCGCTGCAATTACCGGGCCGCCTGCATGCATTCCCACTGCACGTGCCAAACGTGCTTCTACCAATTCCACATATAGTTAAGCCTATAAAATTACATTACATTTATAAATCAACTATAGAAAAAATTAAAAGATTTCATCTTTTGGTGTGATAACAATTTAAACGATAATTAATAGGAAGAAAAATCGTAGACGATCTAAAAGCTAAATTAAATAATATAATTCATGCTGAATAGCACAAAATATAACACTTACATTATAAACTACTACAAGCTTATAAAATGTATATTTGTTTCAGATTTATTTTCATGTTTGTACATATCCTTATTACATTTAATTATATGCGTTAGGAAATAGTTTAAGAATGCATAAAAAAATATGTTTATTAAAGTGTTAAACATTTGTAATTTTTCTAGTCATGGAAAAATATCTTTTTTTTAAATCTTTTTTAAATTGCTTCATAACATATCAATCTTCGGATATTTTATTTAAATATAATCTGAACGAAGCATTTCTATATCACCGTAATCATGTTTTTTTTTTTAAATTATTTTGTAGAGGATATAAAAATTTTCTGAGAAAGAAAAAAGTGAAGGTCGTTTCGAAAATGTAAGACAACTTAATAGTTTGCCAGTTAACTCAATAAGATTATGTTGCTTAAAAATATTTTAACTTTTTGTTTTAACTAGTTTGACGAGAAATAAGAAAACATATCAACAACTAACAAGTAATTTAAAATTATTTTTAATTAAAAAATATAGAACATTCTTTTCTTAAGTCTTGCTTTTAAAAGTCCAGTTTGATCAGAAATAGGAAACAAGCAATAGTGAAAAAAATCCATCGTTAATAAAATACCCATTATTGAAAGTAATTTAGCCTTTTATTAAAATTATGTACTTTCAGAAATGAAAAGTTCCTATTATGATATAAAAAATAAAATATGGAACTTTAAATAAAATTATGGTTTATGGTGCTTACACGGAAGAAACATTCGACAAAATGAATAATAAACTTTTTTTTAATAAATTGATCTTGCTGGATTTCTCTACGAATACCTTTAAATGAATTTCATCATATCTGCTTGTTAGGAAATCACGCGCCCTATGTAAAAACAACACCTTGAAAGATATATCAGTTTTATCTGAAGTACCCCTTTCTTATTATTAATCTCCCAACGTTATTATTAATTGTCCAATATTCTGATGTACGCAGATGATGTCTAAATCAATCGGATCAATCATAGTTTCAATTTGATTTGAATACCTTTTAAAGATAACCTAGTGGAATGCAAGAGTATTTGTTTCTCGAACAAAAATTGCATGATGCTCACTACTTGTTAGTTACAATTGGAATTTTTATGGGCTAAAGAGTTCATTGATCCCCACATAACAAATAGTTATATACATAACTTGTGAATCGATTGAAAAACCATTTCTAATTCTTTGCTTATGAGGTTTAACATGGCAGTCTGCGGTTCATCTTTTATCTTATCGTTGCAGACTAAAAATAATCAGATGGCCAACGCTGAAAAGCCCCAGAACAATGCATAATATATCTTTTGCAATGAATTTCATTTATGGAAAACTTGCAGCTACATTACTGATTTCTAATATCTGTTTCAATGTTCCGCTTCGTTTAACTCGATGTTATCAGCCACTGTTCTTACAGTTCTTCCGAAATAATTATTCAAATGCAGATCTTATTAGAAGAATTTGAATATATTTTTAAATTTTATATCAATTTATTAATAATTAAAATTGTTTATTTGAATAAACAATTGCAGTTTTTAAGTAAAAAATGAATGTTATAGCCTGTAAGGATTAATTCGATAGACTAAATAAATACATACATATTGTTTTCGTTATTGTCCTTTTTTAATAATATTTTTATTTATTTTAACTGCCTTGTTTAAAAAAAAATATTTGATTTTAAAATACAAACCAAAGCTGTTCTAGAAGTGTTTTAGCATAAATTTTTAATCAAAGAATTTTACATAAATGCGGAAACAAAAATCATATTTATGTAATTCCCAGTTTTATACTTTAAGCTCTTAAAGTTAAAAATTTTAGTTTTTGCCTTTCTGTCAAGCTTTTTATTTCTAGCAGAGGCAAAATTATTTCAACTTTTCTCGAACTAGTTTGTTTTTCGATTAATGGCTAATTTGTATAAATTTGTAGTATAAGGAAAAATGTGTATTGATATCACTGATCTTAATTTAAGTTTTTTTACAAGAGTTATAGCATGTTCAATTTTTTATTAGTTTATACAAAAATAGCATTATTAAAATTCTTTACAATTAAACATAATAAAAAATAAATAAATAAATAGAAGAAATGTTTGTTTGAATAAAATTTTTATTAATCTTATTAATCGGTTGTCTTAAATATTTTAATTTAATTAATGAAACAAAAAAAAAATTAATTAATATATAAATTATTTGTTGTTTTTATATTCAATTTGTTTGCTTTGAAAACTAAAGACATTTTAACAAGCCCAGGCATGGACATGAAAATTTATTTAATAATTAAAACCTAATAGTTGAATTCAAATTGAAACAACAAATTCAATTTGAATTCATGTTGGTCAATGTCTTTGGTTATAAATAAAATTTGTATTTGAAAAATCTTAAATCATTATCTTAAAAAGCAAACATTTATTTATGTAAAAAAAGTTAACAAAAATAAAAGAGAAATATTTTTTCAACTGGAAATTTTAAGCTGTTGTTGTTGGGGGAGCCATCAGATAATCACCAATCAAAATACGATTTTCCGGGACTACACTCATCACCCCAGCTGATAGGTTAGACGGAAATAAAAATATAGAAAGAAAAAACAAAAAGAAAACAATCGAAGAGAAAAACCAAAAGTAATCTAAATAACCTTTAATGCTTTATATAGAAATATTAAGGTTATTTTGCCTGCATACCTTCAAAGGATTTGTTATGGGAATTTTAATTCATACTCTTAAAGATTTGGTTAAGTGTAGTCCCGTGCAAGAAGTAACATATGCTAATACTTGTGTTAGAAATTAATAAAATTAAAAACTTATCATTTAGTACGATTAGCAGAGAAAAATTATGTTCAAATAGATTTTCGTATTAAGTTAAGTTTAAGTTTCGTTTTAAAAAATTTATATTTGTGATTATGTTTTTTACCCTGCAAGCATTTTCTATCGAAAAAGTCACTACATTGTTACTTCATTACTTCATTACATTAGAATATATCGAATGCGATATCGAGTTCTGATCTAATTTGTACGAAACGTGCAACTACAGTGGTACAACTATCAGAAAAATATTTACCGCCTCTAAGAAACATTTAAACAAAATTTTTAAAATGGATTGAATAGAAAACTTCTGGATGTAATTTGTTAATATAAGTAGACTTGCAGCTGCATATATATTTAATTTTTATTAATTTCTTGTTGTAATTTTTTTATATTTTTATAACAACCGATTACAGCAAAACTTAAACTGTAAGACATTAACGTTGTTGTACAACTCTTACACTATCTAAATAACACTCGGTTGAACTTCTGACCAATAAAAGGTCAATATTCGATACCAATGCAATTTGTGTTTGTAAATTGTCGAACCAATAGCTAACTAACATCTTATAGTTAAGAAAAAACCTTTGAAGCTTATTATTAGTGTTTTTGTGTTAATAAAGGGACTTGCTTGTTGCGCAATTAAGTTGCGAAAGTGGCAAAATTTTTATTTCGATTTTAATTCAATAATAAAGTAAAAAAATTAAGTAAAAAAAGTCTTTAAAAAGCTTTTAATCTAAAGAATGAATGAAGAAGTGACTCCGTTTTAAGTTTCAAAATGCTTTCAGGGTATCCATGTATACATATATGTATGTACATGCTTATGTATCGTATATGTAAGAACGCCATTTTTCAAGAATCATTCCTGAACTTATTACAATTTTGTGTCCTTTTGATCTTTAAAATATGTTTAGTTTTAATTGTAGTTGCTTTTGCTTTTAACTTAAGCGTGCATCGAGCATTTATTAATTAAACAACAACATTTAATTTGCGGAGGTGTCATTGAATTCAAGCCGATATACGAAACAATACTGATTTCATTTGGTGTCACGAAATCAAATAGGTTTTCAATTTTTTTTTCAATACAAATGTCACCGAAAGTCGAACCAGCCTTTGTTTTCATTTGTAAAATTGCTTTTAATTTTAAGTACTCATTTGTTCAATAAAAAATAACTAAATAAATTGTCTAGTTTTATTACTATAAAAATAACAAAAATGCTGATGTTGTCTTTGTATGTTTGTTAAAAGATTGCATAAATCTACTTGAGCTATCGGAGACATTCATATATAAAGCTGCATTGCAGATTCGTGGGCAAGTCCGTTTGGCCCTAGACACAAATAAAAAAACACGTTTTCTATTTTAAGGTTTCGCATTACATATTTAAGCTACAAGGCCCTATCAAAAATGTGTTAGAAGCGATTTGAACATAGTACTCGTATTAACGTAATGACAATTTCAGATGATGTGCTTGAGGTCCAATTTCCATTAGAATGTTCAACCTTAAATAGACTCTAACGAAAGACAAATATCATAGTACCTTAATCTTATAAAAATTATAAATTCCAACTTTAAATTTCTGCTTTAAAGAAATCAAACGTCATGATCGTAAGTGGAGCACAAATAAATTCTACATTAATTGTGAACTAATCTTTTAAAATAATTTTTTATGTTTTTGAAGAGAGCATCCGAACCATGAAACCAATATATAGGCCATTTTCGTGTAATAACATCACCAAATCTATATTCGGCAGTTTTTGGTGTTTGTATTTGCATTTAATCAAAAGCATCATCAAGATTTTGTAGTTCTTTAATGGTGGACAAGGATCGTTCACTGAAGTTTTGGGTACTGTTTTTGTTATACGATATTTATGCATATTGAATTTATTTTAATACTAGCGTGCCCGTGACTGCTTTACAAGTCATTTGTGATTTGTTTTTATTCTGCAGTGTTCTTTTTTGTGTGCGCCAAAAGATTCAATCATTGAAGAAAATTAATCAGAAAGAACACAATTTTTTTTTTCGTTTTACGTTTTTTTTAATAATTTTATCTTTTTCACAATTCAATATTTTTGTGCGCTTCTATAATACAAGACGTATTCTATTGCAATGCTTTTTCATATACGACATTCTTCGATCGATTTTGGTTCGCGGTGTAAACAAACAAAATAGTAGGTTTATTAAAACGTGAACATGAGACATATAATTGACCGTGCGAAAAACAGGGAACGTTGCAAAAGCAACACGTATGGGGAACTGAAGCCGTTGAAAATTAAACGGCAAATTTGGAGGAATTATAAGAATGCGTGGTATCAACACATTCTCGCCCTTATATTTTTCTTTTAAAATTTGTTCATGACTTTTTTAACTACTAAACGTGTCCCATTGCAAAGTCGTGGCTGGCAGATATTTCTAAGCAAAATAATTGGTACACCAACTTTCACTTGTAGGCGGTGGGGCGGCAGTCCAGATAACTCAAGCGAATTTTAAAATTCGACTACATAATATACTATATCGTCTTGATTGGTAACAGAGTCGTCAACCCATTTGTAGGTAAAAATTTCCCCGGGAATGTCATTCAAAATTGTCACATTGATATACGAATAATCTGCATTTTTCATCATGATTTCTAAAATTTTGTACAATACCGGGAAATACGTTTGTGACCAATTCTTGTTTTGATTGTGCAAAGTGGCAAAAATTATCTGGAAGCATAATCATTTTTATGGTGGGGTCAATTGGAATTGCGCCATTTCCAATATCTAACAATTACTTTGAAAAACGTTCGGCTGATGGATTATTTTGCAATTGAACACGCAAATTACACACACACACACACAAAATGCAACAGAATATGGAAGACAAAATTCTCTATTTGTTTGCACATCCACTTGCTGTGAGCATGAGCATATTTCGATTTGTATTGCCGTCGCATTCTGTGCAAGCACACACAAACACACACACATACAGCAACGTACAAATGAAAACAAACATTTCATTTGATACAAAACATTTAGCCGAAGTATCCAATGGAAAAAAAATTTGGATTGTTTTGAAAAATTAGTCTTGTTTCAAACACGCACTGTGGACGCATAATATGTAAACGCATGAAACAAAGATACAAACCAGCGAAGGTACTGTAAAAATTTGGTGGAAATCCGACGGCGCATCTCGTAAAACACTGGCAAACAACGGACACCTATTTTGTGCTTAATTCTTTATATATATATATATATATATATAGATAGATACATTTTTTGCTACTTGATTTATTTTCAATAAAAAATAGGAGAGCTAATAGTGGTTTCTGTGACACCTCTATAAAATCGACAATACTTCTAGTCAAACTTAAAATGGATAGATTTGATTTTGTGACACCAAAGTATTATTTTTGATATTTTTGTTGTTTTAAAATCCAACAGGAAACTTTAATTCTGTGATACCTCCATTAATTATGAAAAGAGTTTGGGCTCAAATAAAAAAAGGATAAGATTTCATATATTGTAAAATTCCATATTTCAATTAATAAAAAATTAATTAACAATAAAGTTAATAATAATGTTTTATGTTAGACATAAGTCATAATAATAGTTATAACTCACCAGTAGGATAAGGTAAACCAAAACTAGGATAACCCGCGTAGCTACGCCCAGCAGCATAGGCAGCATATGCAGCCGCAGGAAAACCTAAGAGTAAGATGGCAGTATATAAAGTTATGATTGCTTAACAAGAAGAGCGAAAAGAAAAAATTAAACGCTTAAACAATAAAAAATCTTTTAAAACTGAAATCATTTTTGGGAAGAGAAACGTTTCCAATTTTCGAAACAAACTAACATAATAATAAATGTCTTAAAATAGAAATATTAAAAAATATAAACATGATTCAACTAAGCTTTAAAGACGGTAAGAGGCAAGTTAGTTTTTAAGACATTTTATACTATTTAAAATTTTGTTTCTTCATTATTTTTTCTTTTGATTTTGTTTTCACAGTTACCGCTACTATTTTTTTATTTCTAACTATAGAATAACGAAAACCTGTTCTCTTGAGTTTAATCAACTTTAATCAACAATTGGCGCTGGATTGAAATTCGCAAATTGCGTCGTTTTGTTTTAATGGCGCCGAACTTACAAATACATAAATTCGATGATCTTTCACATACAGGATCGTTTTTCACACTTTCATTTTAATAGCTTCATATCACTATACCTAAAAGCAAAATCACGATGCCTATACCAGACGAGTGTTGACTACATTTATTTTTTAAAAATCAATAAAATTTGAGACGTAGAAAGTTTATTTTTGTTTCTTTTCATTTAATTTAATAAAGTCACTATTTGTAAAAAAGATCTATGTATATGAGTAAAAGTATTATAGTTTTATTTTTTATAAAATAAATTTTATTGACATTTCGTTTATGACCACTACTGACTTCTTATTCTAACTTAAAACTAACAATATTTTACACTATGCTTATTTATTTCTACCAGCAGGAAACATGAAGTTGGTTACGCGGTAACAATCAATAAGAATTATTGAAAGTTCCATTCAGTAATCTAACACCGCACGTGCAAAGTACTTTAATATGTATAAATTATTATTGAAAAAAAAAATAGCCTGCGTCAGACAGAGTCGGAGAAATTGTTAATGTTTCTTTTAAAATTTTGAAAAGTAAAAAGCTAAAAGTAATGCTGTATTTTCAAATCCGTTTAAAGACTATTTTTTACAACAAAATATACGACATCTATTAATTATTAATAAAATAGTTATTGCAATGCTTTCGAAATATTGTGTTGAAAATCCGTAACAGTGGTACGGATATTTCAAAAGATTTCAACAATGTGTTAACAATACTTCACTCCAAAGCACCAAATGAAACTCATGAAGATTTTCGAAAATTGATTGAAGAATTTACTTTAAAAGAACTGGACGAAGAACGGGATGAAATAAGAAAAGTTGTGACAGAAAATTTATTCAAAACTCAGGCTAAGAACCGGAAGGCTTTCGATAAGAAAAGAGTAAAGGCAACTGATTATAACGAAAATTAATTCGTAACCATAAATAACTTTGAATGGTTTTTATTGGCATAGATTAGTTCGGCAGAATTGAGGGTTTTGGATATTAATATAATTGGTTTTTATGTTGTGTTAATACAGCACTAATAGCTGCATTTGAAACATCGGTCGTTAGAATGAAGTCCTTAACCCGAATGTTATTCGAACAAATTAGTACTTCCCTTGTTGACAGAAAATCGGTTTTTAATATATCGTCCTTCTTTATAAGAAATTGGTAAAAACCAGATTCAAGATCGATATTTAAAAAACTTTTGGTTTACATAAGCTGGAAAATATAATATTACAGTTTGGTATAGGACATTTATATAGCAATTCATTCCCATTTTTGGGTCGAGCCATACTGACAAATAATTATACTTTTACGAATAATACCTGCTTCTAATGTCTTTTCTATTCCACTAACAACAAATGAGTTTGCGGATAGCGCATAAAGATATTGTTTACTTCACACACTGTCCTAATTTCCGCTTTAATATGTGTCCTAAACGGCCAATTTAAGGCAACATTCGAGTGTAATCTAGACACTTTATCTCGGATATTTTTGCGCAGTTCTCCCAAGATTAGAGACTGATGATCAACATTTTTAGGTGAAACATTTTTTCAGTACCCATACGTACTAATGTTTTTAAAATAATTTTCATTAGATTTTGTATCCGGAATATTTTTACCAGCATTATATATTTTCCTTCTAAAACCTAAAAATCTTTCGCAACACCTTCCACAAGTTATTGTCCCTTGTTGAAGGTTTATTATTAAATTTGCTTTTCTTAGAAAATTATAACCTATAAGCATATCTGTATCAAGGCCTTGGACTTCGTAGAACCTTTGATTTATTCCAAACATGCTCGCTTAATAATAATGTTCAATAAAAATATAACTATAAACTAAATTCCTTCTGTTCACAAGAACTTCGGGCTTGCAGTAGCTGCTCGTTGCGCGACTGTCAATTAAAATTGTTATTTCCCTCCTGGGCTTTCGCTGAAGCGTTTAATAGGCTACTCGGGGATAATGAGAATAATATGTTAGCCAACGGAGCATTTAATCCAGTGATAAATACCGTTAAAACATATTGCCTATTTCTTGTATTAGGTTCCCCAGTCAAGACCGATTCTGAACCATGTATCATTATAGTTTTGTTAATGAGAGACGTAAGCTTCATTGTACTATTCTCGTAATACTTATTTCTTGTTCAAATATATGAAGTGGTCGTTTGTCGGCATAAGCAAAATCTAATCTACTTATATGTAATTGCGTCGAAGCGCAGGACTATGCCGTGAGTAGTAAGGATGTTGTATGCATCTTCGACTGTTTTGTTTCTTAAAATAGTTAGTGCTGCAAAATATTTTCTACTACCCTTTTTGTACAATAGTATGGAATTATTGGGAAATTTTCGCCAGCTAACAAGGAGTTTTTTAAATAAAAATTGGATAAGAACTTAATAACATCCAGAGCTTCATCGCAACGAATACTTTCATCTGTGTTAATTGCTGGGTTAATCGATCTACAATCTCCCGCAGTGGAGCAGTTTGTAATCCAATCAATTCGGAAATTTCAGCAAGTGTAGTCATAGTTGGATTTTACCCACTAAGGCCTTGAAAATAACTTGTCAAATCGCCAACAAACCACACAAAATCTCTTCTGACAAATAGTCTATTTCTTCTCCTAGTTCTCTGATTCGATCATTCTGTTATTTTTTATTTTATTAAGATAACCACAAACTGCACAAGCACTAGCTTATCAAAAATTTTTTTACTCAAATCTTCATTAAAATAATTTTTTATTTTACATATAATAATTAAAGTTATTTTAATTTTTTTAATATTTTATAAATAATTTATTATTTAAACACTAGGTTTAAAAAAATCAGGTAATCTTTATTTTTTTTATTTTAGTTCTCGATATTTCGCCAAACCATTGGTTGGCGTCTTCAAAAGAAGAAAAAACTGTGTAAACAGTTTATCAGATTTGAATAATCTGATAAATGCAAAAAATTGTTGACAAACAAATTCAAAAACTTACATAAAAAACTTTAGACTAGCAAAAAATAAACTGAATACGACAGTTTTCCATTCGCAGTTAGCTTTTGTTCACACGTTTTTATTTTACAAATTTCTTTACAAGTTTATAGTTTTATTAATTTTGTTTTTTTTTCAAACATTAAGTTCAATAGTTGTTGTTTCTTTCTAAGGTCACTTTCACAGTTGAATTGCCTAAACACTAGCACTAATTTTTTAAGTGTTCCACTTGCATCAGGTTAATTTTTTTTATTTCATTTATTCTCCCTTTTTAAATCTGTTTTCGAATTTTTTTCCTTTGCTTTTACTTAAAGTTTTATATTTTTTCTTCTTTTTTAAGGATACTTATCTTTTAAAATTTTATCACTCCGTCCGTCCCTTACTTGTTTTTTTAGGATATTGATACTATCCTATATATTTTTTATAAAAAAAAAATTTTTAGCATTTCGTTTACAACTTAAAACAAATTGTATTTTATGCTATGCCTAATTGTTTCTACCAGCATTAAAATTGATTTTGGTTACGCGGAATAATCGATACGAATTATTGAAAGTTCGATTCAGCAATCTTACACTGCGCATGCAAAGTAATTTAATATCTTGAAGTTATTATTGACAAACAATTTAGTCTGCAGACAGCGTCAACGAAATTCTTAATTTTTCGCAGGCGTTTGGTGGGGATAAATAAATATTTTGAAAGTTCGAAAAGCAAAAAGAAAAAGGTAATGCTGTCGCCTTAACTTGCCTATTTGCAAGTATATTTTTAGGATCATGCAGAAAGCCCCAAACTCAAATTTTTTAATTGATTTTTTTACTGATTTCAGTACGAAGTGTAAACGTCACAAATTTTGAAAACCATAGTATTCAAAACAGCGGTTTTTGAACCTCTTACGTTTTTATTATGCTTCTGCCTTCTACTTTAAAGTTACAATTACTAGCAAACAAACAAAAAAAATTGTGTTCACTTGCATGATTCTTTGTTCAGAAGCCTATTCTAACTTAAGGACGTAAGTTAAAAATTTTTAAAAGCAGAAAGATTTCATTAAAGGGTTAATTTAACAAAACTGAAAAAGATTATTTGCTTGAAAAATTATTTTAAAATGTTCAAAATAGTTTTACTTAATATCACATAAGTAATGATTTACAATAACTGATCAAAAGTTTTGTGATTGGGATCCGAAAAATGTAGTGCCTTAAAAGATACTATTTGATTAGCTGTGAAAATATTATTACTAGGTGGGAAGGATCAGGGATATTAGGGTCGAATCCAGATTTAATTTAATTTAAATATCATCAGATATAAATTGGAGCATATGTTATGATTAGGCTTAAGATAGAGATAAAAATCAAAAATCAGGCACGTGGCAAAAAATTTAATGGTAGTTTTAGAATCATGATTAATATTCTTTCATCTAAGAAGGACTGATCGGTGTAACTTTTTGTCTTCTGTATGTAATCTATTTTTTCAGTCTTCTATTGTCCTAATCAGGCATTCAAATTAATTAAGTATTTCTGTTTTTTTTTTAAATTTTGCCTTAAAAATTACCTAGTTATAAAAACTTATTATTGTTATGTAAAAGTTAATAATACAAAATTTATTATTATTGACTTACCTTCCGGTAGTGTGCCCAGTCCCCACATGATATTGTCTGCATGGCGAAAGTTTTGTTTAAACAACATAAACAATGGAAGATAAAAGATAAGAAAAATAAAAGCAAAAGGAATTTTAATAACAAAAAAGTGAAAATAATTTCTTGTTTCATCTGTTTATAAAGAAATTCTAAAAAAGTTTTAGGTTAAAAAAATTTTAATCAATAAATAAGTATGTACTTATGTATGTTAATAAATTTTTTGGTGTTTAATAGAAATATAAAAATATTTATTTTTGTTATTTGTTAACTTTTACGAGAAAATCTAAAACAATAAGAAACGAAAAATTGATTTATAAAAGGTATTATTTAAAATTATTATGGCGTGTATCTAGTGTTAAGTTTTTTATTATAAAATGTAGATATGAAAATTTTAGCTATTAATTTCTTGTGTTTACTAAATGTAAGTATCTCTCTTTATCCTACTCTAAAACATTAAAACACACTATTACACATATAGTAAATATTAAAAAAGACACACAGACATTAAATGACAATATTTGACTTTTATATTTGTTTAAATCTTATTTACTAATTATGTTTTATTGGCTAAGTGTATACATGTATTTGTTTATTATCGTTGTCTTTGATAAAAAATTCTAATAATTTTGTTTTCTAATTTAAAGTTTAAAGTATAGTAATGTAACACGCAAATTACGTTTTACTTATTTATTCGCGTCCTTTGTGTGAAATTACTTGTTTAACTAAAATTAGCTAAGAGTTTTCCGTTTTTTGTAATGAGAATAGCTAAATTTATTCATATAAATATTAAGTACTTGGTTTTAGTTTATTAATAGTAAACGTATAAGACTATCAGTTGTAATGTTGTTGCAATTCTCAAAAGATAAAAATAAAACGAAAACAATATTTCGTTTTAATTTTAATTAAGGTATTAAAAGCCTTTACCATCTCAGTTTCTAGCTTTTATCATTAGCCTTAGTTTTACATAAAGAGAATAATATAATAATAATAACTTTTATGAATATTGATAAAAAGAGTTAATTCATGTTGTTTTCAAAACTTTAAGAGGGTGCACGCTACTTATTTCTGAATTCTTTAGAAATTATTTAGTCGTTAATTAATTGTGCTAGAATAACGTGAGGTTAGTTTTATCTATAAAATGTGGATAAAACTACAATATAACGACACGTTCTATGTTGGTTGCTGTGAAACCAATAATGAAGTCTAGTGTCGTTTTTTAAGTTATGGTTTCACCTTACTTCGTGAATTTTCGTAGGAATGAATCTTCAATGGTTTCGCAAACATAATAGATCTTATCGCAAGTTTATTTTCTTAAATCTATTTTATTTTCACTAGCAAAAATTAAACTAACGTGACTGCTATATTTTTTAACACGTCTTGTTTATTAATTTATTATTAATTTTTTATTTTTATTATTGTTTTTTTTTTGCTTCCTTACTTTGATACACAGTTTTTATTTTTTTCAGAACCCCATTCTGAAAAACGTAACACTATATTGGAACTGTGTTAACTAAATATTTGCACAGAATATACTGTTATTATAAAGACCACAATAAAAAATACTAATGTGGTTTTAAAACTGAATTATGTTTTAGTTTTTACAACATAGGGAGGTAATATTCTGAATCGGCTATATATTTTAAGCCATTTCAGGTAATACACGAGTGTCTATTAATATATCTGCTAAGGTAACATCAAAATCATTAACAATTCTTTGTATTACGATTTCGATTTCTTCAATATGGCTGTATCGTTGAAATCATTATAAGCAAGGCAGTTATAATTTGCACCATATCCGCTTAAATGACAAGTATACAAAAATAATAATTATATGTTAATTAGTCTATTATTTAAGCGACATTCAATCTATCCCAAAGTGTTCCCTCTAAAAAACTAAATATAAAGAAATAAAAATAAAATTATATTTTTTATCTTTTGAACCGTTTAAAATTGTTAATAACAATATAACATTTAGAACTAAAAGGTATTAGTACCGCTCGCAGGTAACTTTTTTATTTCATTTTATTTACTTTATTTAAATTCCCGTATCTGAACAAAATAAACCTATCCATTTACTTGGAAGATTTAATACAAAAACTTTTACACTTAAGACGGTTAATACACCACATATTATTTACATTTAACGTATGTTAAATGTTTGACCGCAATGTTTGACTATTGTGAGTGTACGCAACAGATAATATCGCAGTGAGATCAATGTGGAACCCGTTCTCGACTGCAACAGTTTTGCAGTCAAGCTTTTGGCATGTCAGACGTAAAAAATGTACTTCAAGTATTAGGGACTAACGGAAGTGATAAAAACTTTTTTTAATAAGTTTACTTCCTTAATACAAATGTTTTCAATAAAGCCACCGTGTAGCTATTTTTATAGATTAAAATATTAAAACTACAAAAACGACAAACGTAAAATTTTTTAAACAAAAACTAAAAAATTAAATGTGAGATTCAACACCTTAAAAAATATAAAAAAACCAAATACAATTTTTTCCTTCGTATTTATTTTAACTCTGTGTAAATAAAAATTGCAACTACCTCAAAATTTCAACTGATAGTCTTTAATAGATTTTTTTATTGCACAACTTTTCTATTAAAAGTTATGAATCAAAATAATTGTTTTCATTTCACTAAAGCTATTAAAAATATTTAAGTATTCTTTCGTACATACATATGTATATATTTTATTTAGATTAGTCTAAAAGATAAATATTAAAGTCCTATTAAAATTAAAAAAAAAAAAATACAAAAGAACTTTAAAAAAGTAAAAACGAAAAAACTGTTAAAAATATAAACTAGTGATGATCTACAAACTAAATGTTAATGCATAACATAGAAAAGAATCAATAAAAACTGTATATTTAAAAATAATACTAAGAAAACTCAAAAGTTTCGAATTTTTTTTTTGGTGATGATGATTTTTTCCGATCGTGCTGACTGGTTCCATTTCCTGTTTATGATTTATTCTTTTAATTCTTCGTTCTTTATAGTTGTTTTAAAAACATCCTTTCAGATCATCCTTTAAATGGGAACTGAAGTTACTGCTGGTATTTTAATTGTTAAGTATTTATATATATATATATATATATATATATATATATATTTCTTTTCTATTACCATATATTACTATAATATAATTAATTTGTTAAACTTAACTCAGCTTGGCTTTAAAAGCCTAGATAATTTATATATGTGTGCATACACATTTGCTTTTTATTTGGTTCAAATAAAAGTTTTATAACAAACAATAGCTTTTTATAAAACTGTTATTTATTATTTAATTTGATGTTGTGTTGTTGTTGTTGTTGTTGTTATTGTTGTATAAACAAATTTTATAACTCTAAAAAAGAATGCCTTTACTTTAATATCTGTATTAATATTAATTTACAAGTTATTTAATAGCACAAAAAATCGTACATTTTCACAAAAAAGAATGATGTGTTAAGAAACTAATGTTTTCTACTAAAAAGTTGCACAACAAATGTCTATCTTCAAATCCATTTGCTATTTTCACTTAATTTATGTTGTCTGCTGGTTTTGAGTTGATACATATTTCACTACTTAAACTCTAAAGGTTTTTGTTTTATTAATAATTATATAAAAATACTTCTTTGTAACCGACTACGGTCATAAAAATTAGCTTTTTCTAAATTATTTCTTAACGTTGTACTTTTACCTAAGAAAACTTCTACATTTTTATGACATTAAAGTTTAATAAATCATTTGTTTAACAAATCGAAATATTTGGCCTCTAAGCCCCTAATATTTTTGTTAGCTTTAAAGAGTCAGTTTGAATTTTCTTACAAATTTAAAAGTTTTTAATTATTTTATATATTCTTACAGCTAAGTTACGTTTGCTAAGTATATTAAAATGCAGAATAATAGTATGTTCAGATATACACTATAACTGAGGCAATTAAATTTTTAATTAAGTATATAACTTTATTGTTCACACACATCCAAATAAATTTACTCAATAATCATTTGACAGCTGAAAAAAGTATTCTGTTCAATAACTAAAAAATAACTAATTGTTACTGCAAAGCGTAATTCTTGTAATTAAATATTAAACCTCGAGATATCAAAATGGCACATTAAAATATTTTACTAAAGGTTAAAAACAAAAAACATTAAAGAATACATTGAGTTATTGAATCGAAACTTTAAAACTTATTTGCCTCAATGCAGCTATTGTTTTTGTACTCGTACTCGTAGTGGTATTTCTTTGCTATTAAATGTATTTAAATTATCTTTTATAAGAATAAACATATGTTATTTAGATTAATAAATGATATTATTACCAGTAAAAAATGAGATGCTCCTAATAAATTTAATTTCTCAATTTAAGTTTTAAAGAATTCATAGCATTGAACCTAATCAATGAGTTGAAGTGTTTCCCACTGTGCCTTATAAACGCATAGGCTTCCGAATCGTATGAAAAAATTTTTAATTACAGAAAATTTATTTTAAGATTCGAAAAATAGTAATGTTTTGTGGAAGCCGATCAAGCGTTTCTTTTTAATCCAATTAAAAGACCGAATTATGAAAATGTATTTCTTCTTTTAAAATTTTTTTGGTATTTTCAATTTTTGATGAAAATTTGTTGCACCCATCTATCAGATTGGCAATGTAAATTTAAACTGTTATTTTGATTTAGAATTCGCGTTACGGATTTTAGATACTTTTTTTTCATCACCCCTCTCTTTCTCTTTTGGAACCTTTACCATTTGACATTTAATCACAAAGTAACATTAATTTTTAGTGTACAAAGCAAATAAATCTAGGATTTCTTTTAGAAAAATTATAAAAAAATATTTTCGTCGCCAAAAAGAATTTTTAATGGCAATATTTTTCGTGAAATCGTCATAATTGCCAGTATTCGTTGGAAGTTTTTCTTGAAACGTATTTACTAACAAGATTTTGCCACGTTCTCTTTTATAAGAAAAAATTATTAATTATCGAGTGCTCTTAGCATTGTATACACCATACTTTTAAGGTTTATATAATATATTTTCTATTTAGTGTCTTAAAGATTTATTTTTACAGCTTCTTTGTGATTGTCATAGATTCCAATTTCTTTGAAAGCGACAGTGCAAACAAAATTTTTTTTACTGCTACGGTGCAACTACTTAAGACAGGGTGCTATTCAATGCTCTTGGTAGCATCGCAACTGACCTGCTACTTTTGCTAGCCAAGCGTGCATTTACATTTTTATACATATGTGGGACAGCAAGTTTGTTCGTTTTAATCTATCGTTTTTAGTTACTGCTTTGAAAGTTATTGAACAGAAGTAACACTTCTATATTTGTATGTGTTGTGAATTTACAAGAATGGAACGCCTCCAGTTAGTGAGCTTAGACTAGCTTTCTCTATTGCAAATAAAACTTTCAAGCATTTTGCATTTTCTTGAATTTTGTCATTGCTCAAATGTTGCAAATGTCACTGAACCCACACACTAGGGTTGGATTAGAAAATTGCTGCCAGTCATAGTGCAATTAAGGTGCGAAATTAAAGTACATATCTGAACATTCTAAAAAAGAGAAAAACTAGTTTTCAGAAAGAAAATTGAATGTTAAAAATTTGTATTTCGAATAATGAATTGTTTACGAATTTCTAAAGATTTTTATTTGGTTGTAAATGATTTTCTCAAAATTTACTTGGCAGTAAAGTTATGAAATTTTATGAAATACATACATATACATATGTACTCGTACGTATTGAAAGTCATATTCAATGCTTGCTCGTTTTTCCCACACAATATTAAACAAATATATACAAGTTCCATATATAAATGTACTATATTTATGCTTACTTACATACATACATTTATATGTACTTTATTGAAGGCTGTTAATGAAACTTGAATTCCTATTATGTTTTCTAAAACTTGAAATCTATTTACCGTAGATGAGATATTAATTTAATTATATAAGTAGCAATTTGTCAAGAAAACCATAGTTTCGTTATAATTTATCAAGCGACTTAAATTTGTCAGCTGATTTCAAATGTGAAACTACAAGTACAAAAAATTTTTTCAAATTTCGATAGCAGCTAATGCGCATATTTGGCGAATTATTTTGCAATGAGGTATACTTGAAACACCTTAAGGATGTTGAATGAAACAATATAATACAAAACGAGATATAGCTAGATATTTCCATGACTGCTAAAGTTTGGGGAAAATTATGATTACGGGATTTAAAATTTTGACATTTGCTTGTTTACATGTTTGTTTGATGTTTTTAATTGCATGTCTAAACACTTAAAACTTGTAAACACAAAACTAATAGAACATATAAAGCAAACAGTTTTTCAGAAAAGTGTAATAAAACATTTTTTGTATAAAAAGGATATTTTGAATAATACTTTCAAGACCTAGAGTAAATATTGAAATAATCGTATCAGACATATTTTCATTCCACTCGATAAGTATAAACCCAAATACAAACTTATAAGTTATAAGTTATATTCTGAAAGGTAATTATGTGCGATTTGGATAACATACCATAACTCTACTTGTAAGTTGAGTTTAGTTGACTTTATAGCAAATTTAGTATATTAAAGTAAACGCGAATATTTCAATTAAATATACATTTTACATTCAATTTCCTGTCAGAAAGATGGCTTTCACTAGGGTATTCAATCGGTTAATTGTTAATTGCTTTGAAGGTTAATTTTGTCCTTTTAATTATATTTCGGAAACTTTCTGGCGATTAACTGAACAATTTTAAAATTATTTTAAAATTGCCTTCATCAGAATGGCGCAGATGTCGCATAGCTCATCAAATAATCGATATTTTGCACATAAAAAGTTCTGTAATCTTGTGCTAATTAAAAAATGTGAAACCTTCCGTCCCCTTAAGCGTACTATCTTTCGAGTGATCCAAGAGAAAAAAATTACCAAAGTTTTGAAAATTTGACTGACAGCATAAATTACTGCAAACGGAGCTACGGCAGTCACATGAAAGAAATCCAGTTCCGTAAATTGGAGGAACATTTTTTATTTCTTGCAAAGCTATATAGCAAAAGAAAATAGTATTAGCTTACGTTATTTATTTTATTATTAAAAATATAATTTTAGTTAAGGATTCTTTCGAGTTGAATTACGACTATAGAAAAAAGAAAATAATACTCGTTTTTTTACGATCACCCTTGAAGGCACAAAATAAGACATTGTATTTCATATACCATATTTTATTGAGCTAAAAAATTAGTATCGATTGTTTAAGCTAATTGAAGCATATCTTTAAATCAGCCGACTATAGCAATCTATTTAACACGGAGCTCGGTAGATATTTGCTTGATTAAAAGCAAATTCGAATACTTGAATACCCTAGATTTTACTTAACAGTGAAATATGGAAATACATTTTTTCACTTAACTCGTTAATAAAATATTCAACTATTTTTAAAAACACTAAATGCAAATGTTTATACAAAACATCAAATCTTTGGCTTGTTTAGTTTTTTGTAAGTAGACATTTGTGGTTTTAATAAGTTAGATATACAAAAATGTAAAACTAAACCCAATAAAGGTTATATTCTCCTTTTTTTCTTAATTTTGAACATTAATTTATAAATACATGTACATATATTTTATAAATAAAATTAATTTTAATTTAATTTTTAGTAGCAGTAGTGGTAGTAGTTTTGTGATTACATAAAATGGCTCAATTACTTATTTAAAAATTTTAATAAGAAATCGTACTATACTTCAGCATTTGTTATTAAAAGATGAAAACTATAAATGTGTTAATGTAAATGAGTGAATGGCAATATGGAAAATGTTAAAATCAATTATGGACGTGTGAGCTGTGTTAGTACCGCTGAAGGCGGTCAGATTCCAAGGGTGTTTGTGCCCTGCAATTGGTAAAGAGTGGCGGTAGGCACCTCTAATGCAGGCACCGACAATAAATCGGTTAAAGGATAAGCAAGGGTGGCTGCGGCTGGTCTTAACTGTGGTTGAGCCAAGGGCGCTGAAACGGCAGCAGCAGCTGCAGCCGTAGCTAATGAGCTTGTGGCATTGCTAGGTCTAAGTTGTGTAGCAGCGGCTGCTGCTAGCAACCGCTTATAACCAACCATAGCAGCAGCATCAAAAAAGGCCGATGCGTGTTGAGGATTAGAAGCAGCTGCAGCAGCAGCGTATTGTAAAAGTGAGTGACCAGAGACGGCAGCGGGTGCCGATGCTGTTGTTGAAAGTGGTATAAAAGTATGAGTAGACTGTGTGCCAGCAGCGGCAGCTGCTACAGCATTAGCTAAATTTTGTTGTTGCTGCTGTTGTTGTTGATGCAATTGTTGCTGGTTTGCAGCAGCCGCCGCTGCAGCTGCTGCAAAATGAGTAGGTAAGGGATAAGGCGTATAACGCACAGAGGTCGTAGGCGTTCCACTGTTGGCTCCATTACCACTACAACTACCACCTGACGTAGCCCCACTAAAGAGAGCATGAGCATGGTGTGTATGAGCATGGTGATGAGGATATGTACCTGGAGCAGCAGCGGCCGCAGCAGCTGCTGCCATTGCAAAATTGTTGCTAAGTATACCAGCAGCAGATGCACCGCCAGCAGCACTTGTACCAGTGCCGGCTGAACTTGTGTTAGCACTACTACTCCAAACTACCAACTCACCGTAAGCCGAACGGCCAGCAGCGCGAGTTTTCGCCAAATTAGCTGGTAACATGACTTCCTTCGGTTGAGCTTTCTTGCATTCGACCTGGCGATAAAAAGTTTAAGAAAAGCACAATTTTAATTGAGTGCCGTTACATGTAGTTGTTAATCAAAAGGGCTTAAGTTCAAATTTAACTTACCATTTTATTATTTATCTCATGAAAGTGAATTTCGCAAACTTTATCGACCACATCTTCACTTTGGAAAGTAACGAAACCAAAACCTGCAATGAACGTAAGACACAACTTTATTATAAAAATATTTTAATATAAAATTATAGACATAAAACAATGTATGTGTAAAAGCACTTAATAGTAAAAGAAATGTATAAAGATATGCATGCATATATACTCTACATACATATACGATTTAGCTGAGTTCAGGCTACTTTCCGGGTCGGTAGGTGTGTCAGCCAGTCTTTGGCTAAAGGCGGTTAATTTTGATTGCGGGTCTTTAAAAGAAGTGCGAAAAGCAATGTCTACGTGACTCACCTAACCTCAAATCCAGGAGCGCCTTTCTGATAGTAAGCGAATTTCTGGCCCGCGTCTGATCCTAAAGGGACGGCAAAAAGTAGATAGGCCCGTTGTTATGGCATTGAGATTAATGCCAGTAAGATTTTTATTAATGTATTCTGAAACTGATCCATATAAGTATATGAGTAAATTCTGGCAGAAATAGCTTCTTGAATATCTTACAGTGTAAGGTTCACCACCAGTAGCAGATATAGGTTTCCTTTCCTGCACCTTGTTGTGGACATAAATTCTTATGAGGATTCTATATCAATCTTCGCATGTTTGCCCTGCTTGCAAAGATAAGTATGGGACACAAAACACAAATGCAGATTCGAGCTGATACTGATTTTAAGTTGGAAAAGGGGGAAAGAAAGACCTGATTCCTTCATTGATCTTGGAAGCCAGATATTTGGCTCCAAATAGAAATAATGTTATCAAGCAGCAAGTGAGAGCTATAGGAGCAACATTTAATAGGCGTAACTGTGGTCAAGTAGAAAGAACAACACAAACCTCGTGATTAAAGAAGTTCAAAACGAAAAAAAAGAGACAAATTTCTATAAAATAATAAATGCTGCAGTTATTTGCGAATAGTAAAAAAACCTGAGGAAAATGTTTGGTAATTGTATGTGGAAGCAAAGCTGTAGGAAATGGAAAGAAGCATCCAATAGAATGATTTGTTAAAGCAAGTAGGAGGTGTATACATGTGCAGGTTTTACATGTCTCTAAATATCTTTTTGGACATTAAACTTTAGGCAGTTTTGGGAAACGCACAGGGGAAAGTTATACCTGAACGGAAAAGATCTTCACAGGTCACGTGTCCAAATCTTATAGACAAAAAGTTAAAGCATTGTGTCCAGAAGAAAACAAATCATAAATATACCCTTAAAGATCGCTGACAAAAAAGCCTTGGGATTTAAATGTATACCAGCTTAAGTCCTGAAATGGTTCTTATTCTTAAGCGTGTTTTTAGCAGTTTATTATTAAGCTTAAAACTAATTTTGCTATTGCACCTAGGTTATACGGACGGCCAATTTGTTCATTTGTTAATTCACCATCTTACGAATTATGTAAATATGTTACTAACATATTGAAAAAGATCACTGAGGATTCTTAATATGATATAAAAGGTTCAATTAATTTTAAGGTAAAAATTAAAAACCTTCATGTGCAGGATCTTGAAAAACTAATTTCTTTTGATGTAGTATCGTTATTTCCAAGTATTGCTCTTGATTTGGCGATCAGCACGATAGAAGAGAAATGGAATGTTTTGAAAAATTTTACAAGATTTATTTTTCCGTATTCCCAATTTTTTCAAGTTCTCAATACGATTAAGTAATAGGTTAATTAACAAATTTAATAATAGGAGGAAAAGAATTATAAGTAGTTGAGCGGAACCCAAAATATTTAAATCGATAACTTATACATATACCTGTGTTGTCTAAAAGAATAGAGAATTCAAACATTTTTGATACAAATAAATAGAAAATGGCATATAAGAATACTAACACATTAAATGGGTTGCTTAGTAAAACTAAGGATAAAATTCAAAAATTAAATATGTCCAATATAGTGTACAAAATTCCTTGTAACGGTAATTATAAGGAGAATTGTAATAAGGTTTATGTAGGCACAACAAAAAATAAATTGAAAACTAGAATCGCAGGACATAGGTCAGACCAGAAATACAGGAATAATATTAGTTTACAAAAAACACTATTCTACTATCCTAACTTTGAAAATGTTTCAATTTTAAATTTACAAAATAATTATAAACGTCGGTATATGTTAGAAATGTTACAAATAATTAAAGTACCATTAACCAAAAGAAAAAAATTTAAAGCAGATACGGAGAATGTTGCACAAAGTTATAGACATTTGGTGCATAAAATTATAAAACAAAACTCTGTACCTGCATAATATTAATAATTAATACTTTAATTTTTTGTAATGTTTGGTCATTAAATTTATGTTTTTGAATATATGTGCAAAATGGTATTGTTTTGTAAAATTCTTATTTTCAAAAATGTTTTTTCATTTGAAAAAAGTTTTTAATATTGAAAATTTGTATGTATGTATAGTTATAAATATTTTTTCAATTTGTAGTTTTTATTGTTTTTGATTATTTTGAATTTCTTAATTAATGAATTTTTTTGAAGATGCCAACCAATGGTTTGGCGAAATATTGAAAAATGTTAAAAAATGAAGTTTTAAAATTTTTTATAAAACAGAGACCTAGTGCTTAATAATACACTACTAAAAAAAATTGGGTAATTAAGATTTTTAATTTTAGTGGTTCTATTTGATTGAAGGCAAAAAATATGCTTCCTGTTTGTAATTATGGAAATCAAGTTTTGTTTAGTATCTTCTGCAACGATAAATCGTTAAAGTTGGGTAAATAAGATTTTACTTTTATGGTTCTATTTAATGGGAGGCCAAAAATATGCTTCTCGTTATTTTAAGCGAAGTTGATCTATTTAAAGTGAAAAACTAATTAATTCTAAACCTGAAATTTAACAATTTACTTCAGCCTGAACAATCAAACATTAAGACTTTCTTGCCAAAAAGATTTGGTAACCCTAACAATCATAATATTTATTCATTATAAGGGAAGTATGGGTGGTGCAGTGGTAAGCAAATCCACATAAGAATACTGAGAACTGTATTGACTAGATTCTTCCCAAAAGTGCTTAATAAAATTGGTATGCAGATATTTTGCAATTTGCCTTTATTCTACTTTAGACCAAGCTTTTGCATACAAGGGCGGTCAAAAGTATTTACACAAGTTGCTTTCAACAACAACAATTAAGATTTAATAATGTTCACGCCAGTATATAACCCTCTAACCTGCAATATATAATTGTTTGTTGCCCAAAAAACTGCTGCTGTCTGCACCAGTGTATCCATCTTTCTGAAGTGTTCGCAGTTCAGGGTCAACAAATATTTATCTTGCGCCTAAACAATTGAAATATAATCTCCAAAATAAAGGCTAGATTAGGGCAGTGAGTATCTTACTTTGAAATGTTATTATCGTGTAGCTATAGAGCTATAAAATATGGAGCATGCAAATTTTGTAGAAGTAACTTCCTTATTTATGTACGTAGTCCAGAAATGAGTTGCCTTGCAACTCCCATAAAAAGTATAAAGTTTTTATTTTTTCCTGAATATATAAATCTGCATAATCTAACAAAAATTGCGCTGGATTTAAAGTATAATAAAAAACATTAATAATTGCTACAGCAATATTAGTTGCGGTTATGATTATATCTAGTTTGTTACCTATATCAACAGTAGCACGGTAACAAGTTTTTTTTTTCTAAATCAATCATGTTTTCATTATCAATCACTTCTTTTCATTTAGATTTTCTTAATATTTGTCAGAGGTCCAGTGAGATATATTATTTATAGCTAACAAAAATATTTTAAATACTATAACGGTTTGCTGTTATCAGTTTGATTTGTTATTATCATTTTATTTAAAAAGTTTTAACTGAATATCCACAATTATTTATTTTTTAAAATATTTTCATCTTTCTTTTTAAATTTTACATTTTACGTAAAATGGACAAAAAGAAAGAAAAAATGTTTAAACTTTTTGATAAATTTTTAAACATTTTTTTAGGTTCTGTTAAATTAATGCTTGCAAACTTTTATGTGCACTTGAGTCAATTTCGATTGAAATTACTGGGTTTTTTAATCCTTAGCAATATATTCCAACGGTTCTGTGTTATTGTTTAATTAACAATCATTAAGTGCATGCCTATTTCATTATTTTATTCATTTTTATTTCATTTTTTATTCACTTTTATGATGTTCTCCTTTTCAACAAGATTTTTTTATTTGATCTATTCAAATAATTTCGAATTGTAATACATATGTACATATATACATACATATATACGAATTTTTGCCTATAACTAACATTTTTGTTATTTTTTATTGTTGTTGCGTCAAAATTAATAAACGCGTTGACATTTTTCAGTGAGCGTTTTTGTTTGTTATTTTTTTAATATGAACTACAATTTGCTAGCCGTTTGTTCGCGCAGTATGTTCTCTGTCATTTTAATTTACCTGTAAAGTGTCAAAGTATTTAACTAATATTCGATTATAGGAATGGCTACGGCATGATAATTGCATTAGGTAAAAAGTAATTGAGCAAGACACATCATCGCAGTGAGCTCAAATACACACCCATATAAATAACCATATACGTACTTATGTAAATATATATTTGAATGCAGCTATGCAATTGTTTGTAGGAACACTAGTAAGAATAGTCCAACATGGCGCTAACAGAATGAACACAAGTAACGGTATTTCTAATTCTTTTACATTGGAAAGGTGCTATCTGTAATGAAAAAATATTCTTTGACAATGAATATTACTATAATTATATGCCGAAGCAGAGTGCATATACATTTGTACGTATGTAATTATATTCTATTCTTCTTCATCACAAATTTACATAAATAAAAATCATTACATAAAGATTATATAATACATATTGACAATGATAATGTGCTAATACATACACTCAATACAAGTATTGGCATATGATGCGAATCATCTTAATTATGACAATTTGAATGTTTAAATTATAAAAAAATATGTATGTATCTATCATTATATTAAATCTATATTAAATATATATAGAAAATTACATATATAGAAAATTATTACATAATTTGAAATAATGGCTTAACTAAAAAAACCTCAAAGTAACAATGGTACCCTTTTGTATTTTCAAGTCTCTAGTTACTCTTTAAATCGAAATCTATTAACATATTTAGATCGTTGCTTTATGTTTTTTTTTCTTTTTTTTTTTTTTAATTTTTTGTTTGTTTTTATTGTACCTTTCATGTAAAATTTGAAAATAACAATAAGTATTAAAATCTTAAACTAAAAAAAAACAGTTGACTTTGCCACTGCAAGTATCAACACTGTGTTCGAAAAAAAAGAATAAAAGAACAAAAAAAGAAAATAAAAAAGAAAATATCTAGATTAGATCAAGAGTTTGCATCCTCTTGAGACGTCTATGACCCTCAAATAGAAGCAAGTTTCTCGCCAAGGGGTTTGGATGGGTTGTCAGATTTGCCGTGTAAGATAATGTTGCATTTACTATTTCCTCTCGGATAGTGGGAACATTAAGGTCCATATGGATGTTTTTGTTCTTGATGTACCATGGTGCACGCGTTATTAACCTTAACAGTCTTGACTGTTGTCTTTGCAATTTTTCGACGTTAGATGGCTTCGCTGTACCCCATATCTGGATGCCATATGTCCATATTGGTTTCATAACTGCTTTGTACATGAGCACCTTAAGGTCTAAGTTTAAAGATGACCGTGGCCCAACAAGCCAGTGAAGTGGAACTGTTTTTAATTTAAGCTGAGTAATTTTTGCAGCGATGTGATGACTCCACGTAAGACGTCGGTCAAGATGAATACCGAGGTACTTAATATGATTTTGTTCAGGAACTCTTGCGCCGTTAATGGTCAAAGGAGGACAATTTTCCCTCCTTAAAGTAAAAGTAACGTGAACACATTTACTAGCATTAACTCGGATCTTCCATTTTACCAACCACTTTTCTATCTCCACGACATGCAGTTGGAGCCGTGTTGATGCGTCTACAGGATTTCCATGAATACTTATAAATGCAGTATCATCAGCGAAGGTTGATGTATGCGTCAATTGGCTCGTTGGCATGTCCCCGGTAAACAATGTATACAGGAAGGGTCCTAGAATGCTTCCCTGCGGTACTCCGGCAGAAATACTTTTCCGGGAGGAGATAACGTCCTTCGATCTTATTACAAAAGATCTATTTTCCAAATAACTTTTGAGCAGCTTGTGTACGTTAGTAGGTAAACAGCTTGTAATTTTATAAATTAAACCATCGTGCCAGACTTTGTCGAATGCTTGAGAGATGTCAATGAATAGGGCACTGCAATACTTTTTCTTCTCTAAAGCTTTATGTTGGAAAAAAAAAAAAATTTTAGAATTTATTGAAGTGTATTGAGTTTTGCCTATACTTTCTAATGTAAGAAGCCGTTATTTAAAAGGAGATCAATATATGTTAAAATGCTACAAAAACAGCACATCAAAGGAAACCTTTAAGACCTTCAAAAAGAGAGAATAAATTTTGTGCAAGTTTTTCTACTTATATAAAAAAGTATTATCCCTCGCGCGAATTTTAAAAAGAGTTAAAAATAAAACTAGATTTTAACCGCTTCTTCATCCCTAAATGTTTTTCGCCTATATTTTGTTTGGAAATGGTGCTGCATCTGTTACTATGGCTGATATAGGTATTACGGAATTGGAAGCTCTTGATGTTCTTGGCATTAAAATTTAGTGTGATGTTTTATGGACTAAAAACATTTTAAAGGTTGCTAAATATGCTTGTAAGTGCCTCGGTTTTCTAAAACGGTGTAAGAGAGACTTCACTCCATCCGATCTTCGTACTATTTATACCACCTATATCCGTAGAAAGATGGAATACAACTCTCATGTATGGGTCGGCGCCCCAAAGTATATTTTTGAGTTGCTCGACCGCGTATAAGAGAGGGCCAAGAGGGTCACTGGGGATGGTATGGTATCCAACTCTGTTGATTCCCTACAGCATCGACGCAATGTAGGTTGTATTTTATTGTTTTATCGCTACTGAAATGGTAAGTGTTCTAAGAAATTAGGGAACTTGTTCCCGAAACTCGTAAATTTTTGCGCTTAAATCGATTTTTGTTGGGAGCGTATCCATTTCTGATCGATTGGCCAGTGAATCGCACTACGCTTTACTGGAAAATTCGTTTTTTGGCAGAACAGTTGTTATGTGGAATAAAATCCCTCCAGAGGTCTTTCCTGTAACTTTCAAAGTAGGAAAATTCAAATCGAATGTCCACAACGCTACTCCCTTTTCCTTCTCCCCATAACCTAATTTCCTAGTTCTGGTACAATACATTGCACGAGTAGGGGTCATCCCCTGAGTGCTGGTCCGAACGAAAAAAAAACTAATCATTTCAAATATCGCATAAAACTGAACATTACTTGTCAAAACAAAATTTTGGAACTTAAAATCGCGCTTAAGTTAAAACAATTTAAAGGTTTCTTGTACTTTCGCAACTTTAATTATAAAGTACCAGCGTATCCGTGACTGCTTTGTATGTCAGGTGCCAAAAAATTCAATCATTCAAGAAAATTAATCAGAAAGAACACAATTTCCTTTTTTTCTTTTTTATGTTTTTTTTTAAATAATTTTATCTTTTTCACAATTTTTGTGTGCTTATATAAAACGTCTTATTCTATGGCTTTTACATGTACGACATTCTTCGATTGATTTTGGTTCGCGGTATAGACAAACAAAGCAGTTGGTTTATTAATACGTGAAAATGATACATATAATTGACCGTGCGAAAAACAGGAATCATTGCAAAAGCAACACGTATAGGGAACTGAAGCCGTTTAAAATCAAACGGCAAATCTGGAGGTATCATAGGAATGCGTGGCATCAGCACATCCCCGCCCTTATATTTTCCTTTTAAAATTTTTACTTCAGTCACATTTTTCATGACTTTTTTAACCACAGTCGTGGCTGGCAGATATTTCTAAGCATAATAATTGGTAGACCAACTTTCGCTTGCAGGCGGTGGGGTGGCAGTCCAGGTAACTCAAGCAAATTTTAAAATTCGAGTGTACAATTTACAACATCGTCTTAATTGGTAACCAATTCAAGCAATTTATCGGTAAAAATTTTCTCGGAAATGTCATTCAAAATTGTTACATTGATATCCGAAACATCTGCATTTTTCGCAGCTAAGATAGCTCTTTCCCCCAACCAATCATAGTTTCTAAAATTTTGTACAATACCGGGAAATACGTTTGTGACCAATTTTTTTGTTTGTGCAAAGTGGCAAAAATTATCTGGAAGCGTAAACATTTTTGTGGTGGGGTCAATTGTAATTGTGCCATTCCCAATATCTAACAATTGCTTTGAAAAACGTTCGGCTGATGGATCATTTTGCAATTGAACACGTAAATTACACACACACACACATACACACAAAATGCAACAGAATATGGAAAACAAAACTCTTTACTTGTTTGGACATCCACTTGCTATAAACATGAGCATATTTCGATTTGTATTGCCGTTGCATTCTGTGCAAGCACACACACTCACAGCAACGTACAAACGAAAACACACATTTTATTTGATAGAAAACATTGAGTCGAAGTTTTCAATGGAAAAAAAAAATTATTTTTTTGAAAAATTTGTTTTGTTTTAAACACGTACTGTGTACGCACTATTGTGCGTAAATGCATGAAATAAAGATACAAACCAGCGACCATTAAGAAGGTACTGTGAAAATTTGGTGGAAATCCGACGGCGCATTTCGTCAAACACTGGCAACCAACGGACACCTATTTTGGGCTTAATTTGTATATATATAATAGATTACTGCTTAAGTAAAAGAAACAAAAACTTAAGAAGTTCTTTTAAATTCACTATGAAAAAAAAACATGACAGGCAGTGCACAGAAGACGGAGCTGTAAATGGTTCAGTCATTTTTTATTTATTCGTGAATCATTCATGCACTGAATAAGAAAATTTTGAATTTACTCTTTTTACACAACAAAATGAATTGAAAGATCAGACGCAGATTCAAGACAAGGCTTTTCAAGTTTTGTACTGAATATTTTCATTTTGGTAGGAGAAATTTCCATTTTTCATTCCCCCTAGATCTGCTCCCGAATTTGGTTAAGTGCAACTCATTTAAATTTAATTTATTTCAATTGCAATTTATTGTTCTAATTCATTTGGATTGGAAACGAATTAATATTCATTTTTTCGGCTGAATTGATTTAAATTTAATTCAATTTTTGTTTTTTGCTGTGAAAAGAATTAATTCAAAATTTGTCGAATTCGTATCGAATTAAAATGAAAATAGAATGAATCATTTACATTGTGATATTTTCGTAAAAATGTGCTATCATGTGATTACATTAGAGTGAGCAAATTTGAGGTTAGAAAGTAAACTGTCTGTCAAATGATTAAATTCTTCATCTAAATAGAATTTTTTGTCAGAATTGATACCTTCTGACAATATATATATATATATATATATATATATATATATATATATATATAAGTATACACACACACACACACACACACACATATATATATAACAAACCACCGCATCTGTCGATTTTTTTTATATAGTGACACAGATTTTTTGAAACTGTCACGATAAGTTTTCATTTTCTTTAAATATTTCATTTAGATGTACTTTGCACGATTCTTTTTGCATAAAACTTAAACTAACGGCGCGCAGTGGCTCATAATCGTATTTCATTGGCCAAAACTCTGTAACTTTTTAATTAACAAAGATTTTTTAGAAATTCTTGTTTTAGTCAATAGATAACATCTTAAGCTTTCACCGAGTTTAGGTTTTATTAAGGTCGTTAGAGCGCGCTGCACTTAAAATTATGCTTAACAATGCTTACATATTTTCTAGTTTTTGGTCAATTTTAAAATAAAACAGTGTAACTTAAGTTTTCTTTAATTATATATTTATTTATAATTATATATTTATTTACAGTCATAAATAGATTGTAAATAAATAAATAAATAAATAAATATTTAATATTAATATTTGTATACTTTATTTCATTCAAATATTAAATGCAAATCATAATTATTATTCATTTTGCTGGAATATTTCCTGCAAATATTCTATATTCTGCTCTGTATTACTAGTGTCCTTAGCTTCGGCATGTAGGTCTGAATGATTCACTTTCCATTGACTTCGAATGCTAAAAATGAAGGGATCTGACGTTGTCAATAATATATAAAATAAATCTTCATTTGTAGAACTTCGTGACATTTTTCTGGTATTATGTTCTCTGTAAAATCTATAATCCTTATTTCTTCTTTCCTGGCTTCCTCTGATAAATCTCCAATTGGTAATAAATGGAGCTTAATGACATATTCTCCATGGTAAAGAACTTTGTGCACTGTTGCTGACATATTTCTATAACATGCAGTTGCAGCTGTAACTGTGCCGAAATTTGTGTGATTTTGATAGATTCCTTTGGAGGATAACGTTTCTTTTTAGCTGCAGTTATGCGATGATATGATGGGTATAAATTTTACTTTATATATCTGTACTTCACTGAAATAAATTTTAAACATTTTTTCCTATAATCTTAGCAGGTAATTGAAACATCTGTGCAAAAAAGCACGAAAGATTCTGGAAAGTTTTTCAACCATTTGAAGAAATATTTATACCACTAACAACTTTCCTCTCTTTCTCCCTACGTTTTGCTATCTGCAATTCATATTTATGGCAGTGAATAATTTCTAAAGTAAATTTACTAGCAATTTTAATAGAATTTTGTTTGTAAAAATTTTGAGTATTTTCATTAAAATAAAAAAAGTGTTCTACGGGCGGGTCCGGGCGGGTACAAAAGTATATATAAGTTTAAAGAAAACACGATTTTTTGTCCTTTAAAAGTTATACACTATTTAACTTCAAATTTTACGAATATATGGTGGTTTCAAAATTATTACATAACACCCTAACTACAAATTATACACGGTGTTAAAATACTATTTGTGAAAAACAACAGTCCACCCAACATAACAAAAAAAAAACCGCAGCCCATTATCAATAACAGTTTTCAAGAAATCGTAATTAATATGAGATCAAATATTACAATTTTTTTTTATTTCTAAACTAAATTCTTTGCTTTTAGTAGCATGCCACGCCTACTTCTGTAAATATTTTGCCAAAATTGTTTGGCTACCTAAGTTCTGATCTATTTCCTTTCTGATGGCATAAAAATTTTAAGAATACATGTCAAGGAAAAGTATAGGTTTTAGCCAATGAAAATTGATTCTGAACCACTGTGCGGTGGCTAACTCCAGTTGTTGAACACTTGCAGCAACGTCTTGTTATAAATAAAATTGCTCTTTTATGTTATTCTTTATTTATTGGATTCTTGATTCAGATTAAGACACTTAATTCTATTATCTAAAAATTAATAGATTATTTATTTTATTTCTAGTCTGATCTTTAATAAAATTACCACGCGATTTAGAAAATTTATCAATTTTCTGTTTATGGTTTATTGCACTGTAAAATAAAAGAAATATTAACTTATATTTAACGATTTTTGGTAATGCAAAAATGCTAACTACTATATTGCAAAATATTGCCATTGTTAGTTAGGCAGTTTACTGTACTAGTAAAATAAAGCATTAAACTTGGAAAATTATAGATGTTGCTGATTTATAGAAAGTAGGTTTTATAACTAATGTAGTGAACATGGGCTATTGCTATTAATGCCAATTAATGTATTTGAAATGATCGGATGACTTAACTTGCATAAAAGGAGCGATTTATATTTCGCAAAATTATTCCCTATAGCTTGTTTTATTTTTCTGATAAGTTTTTAAGGATCTATCATTATATTAAGGAATTTGAGACAATCATCAGGTATTTTCTATTCGGGTTTGCTTTTAGATTCAATTGATTTTTTGCATTATTCTATTATTTATCTCAGTTTTCAATATTATTTACTTTCGAGGTTATTTTTTTATTATTTGATTATTTAAAAAAAAATTCACCCAAAGGTGAGACGAAATATTGAAAACAATATTTATTTAATTTTTATATATATTGTTTAAAAAAATAATCATAAAATATTTAGTAGTATTTAGTTTTTTTTAATCAAATAAATTTAATTAAAAAAGTCTAGCTGCAGCAAAGTATGTTTACAGTTTACAAATCCGATAGACACAATGTCTATACTTTAAAAGATTCTTACTTAAAATTATTGTTAAAAAGACTGACGCACTTACCTCTATGTCGATTCGTTTGCTTATCAAACATAAGCATGGCATCTTCTATCTGTAAAATATAAAAATGTGAAAAACATTATTAAAATATTGCTGTAGATTATTTCCAACATTGTTGTGCATTATTCTGTATTTATTTTATTTACTTATTAATGAAATTATCTCAAAACAAACAACCCACTTTTTGTGTGCAATAGACATGTAAAAGTATATTTTAAAGGTAAAATAAGTATTAAATTTAAAACCAAATAAAGTTAGTATAAACTTTATCAAATTAATGGAATGACATAAAACTACATTTAAGGTTTTCTGTTGAAATGAATTTTTTAATTCCTTTTTAACAATTTTTACACATTTACTTGAGCTTTTTTATAACAAAAATTATACTTTTTTATCTTTAACAAAAATACTAGCATCTGATCAGAGATGGATAATATATTTAATTGTACTTAGCTACATATTGTGTACAAAAATTGCACGCAAAACTGCAATTTTGGTTTAAAAATTATTAAGAAAGGTCACATTCTCCGGATAAAGAGAAAGATATCAGTTGACAACAAATTTTCTTCATACAACAATTGAAAACGTAACAAAACGGCTGGGCCGATTTTAATGAAATTTTCAGGAAACCTTCAGAATAATAAGACGGATGACACTGTGGAGTCTGATTTTTGAATTTCGGTTTGCGGGCGGAGGGGCGTGGCGAAATCATATTTTCATATTGCACCACCAATGAAATATACATATATAAATTTGTTTGCTTTTTTTTATTTTATTTTATTTTATATTATTTTTTTTTTGTTTTGAAAGCCGTTGTCAGGTTTCTCAAAACGAGATATAAAACTCTTAAATCGGTTACGTAGTTCCGAAGATATTTACAAAAAACCTATGTTAATAATAAACCAATAACAAAATTTTAAAATTTTCCCTTTGCGTCCAACCTTTGGTATTACCATCAACAAAGCACAAGGCCAATCATTGGCTATTGCTGGCTTAATTTTGGAAAAATTCATGTTTTTCACATGGCCAGAGTTGTATGGGGCTCGCTCCCGAGTTGGTACGCCAAAAAATTTATACGATTTTACACCAAATAAAAAAACAAAAAATATTGTCTATCCGCTGGCCTTAAGATGAATTAATAAATAAATATTTATAAATTCCAATTTGTCTTAAATACATGCGTTTCTTTCTTAATTGAGCCCACTTCTACACCACATGTAAGTTATACTGTAAAAAACTTTATGATAGGTATTCCATGGGCTTTTATTTAAAGGTCGCACAATGGATCATTTTACGAGAAGGCGGCCAAAATTGTAAAATTTTAAAGTTCGTTAGAAAGTAGATACTAGTGTACCTCGGGAGCCAAAAAATTAACGGCTGTATGCATAAAAACTTAAAGTAGGTTTAACTGCCGTTGTTAAGCACAATTTCCTAAAGTTGTATTCATAAAACACTTTTACCTTAAAATACCTTTGTTAACTTTAAAGTAGGAAAAACCTACGTTAAACCTACAATAAATTGACAGTTCAATTTTATTATTGAAAGTTCAAAAACCAAACAAATTGTGTTTACAATAAACTGAGCCGTTTTTTTTTAAGTGGCATAAGTTACTTTGTTATAGTCACCTTTTTATTTTAAATTAGTTTATAAAACATTTTAATTTTTAGCCATTTCAACTAGTTTGTACATATTTAGTTTTCTTTCTGAAACGAATTTTTCTAATGATTGTGTTGAAATAAAATCTTTTTTCTCCATGTTGTGTACTGTGAAGGATATTTTCGACAGGGGGCTATTACTACTATTACTATTTTGTCCTTTGCATAAGTCACAATGTGCAGTAATATGCTTTTGAGTTGTGACATTCTTAGATATTTTATACAACACGAAACAACCTCCTGAGAATAAAAAAATAAAATAATGGTAATTATGTGTAGTATATTAGATATCAGTATAATATTGTTTCGTAAACCGCACTATTCTTTCGAACTAATAAAAATAAGTCAAATAATCACAACAATACTTCACACACACTTATTACATGTTTCCATTTCTTTCACACCAAGCTCCGTAATTAATTTCCTAAGTACAACGACTAACGCCACTTTCAAAATAATCATTTTTGTTGCACCGTTAATTATCAAAACTCCTCTCAAGCAAATCTCAATACTTCTTAACTCTTAACAAATCTCAATACTTCTTAATTTCAAATTTATTAAAAATGAAAAAAAAAACTGTTCAGTTGTGACTTATGCCACTTTTAATGTAAACGGCTCAATTGACAATTATACTTTGTTATTCCAAAAATGTTAAAAAATATTTATTTAAACAAATTGTAGTATACAAATAATAATAAAAACTAAAATATAACATGCCATTCAATATAAAACATTTTTACATCTTTATTTTATATTTTACAAAAATATAATTATAATTAATTATTTTAAACAAAAGTTTTACTGATGTACATATAATCAAAACAAAGCTCGTTATCCGAATAATTATTTTTTTAATATGAACAAATTCTTTGGAAGTTCTTCGTAAGCCTTGCAAATTGACCTTTTTTGGGTTCTTTGCTTTTTATTAAAAAGATTGACAAAAAAAAATATGTTGATTTTGATAAAAACAATAAAAACATTTTTTATGGATCTAAATACCCGGATAAATAATATTCATTTTTATACATCGTTAACTACAACGTGACAACTGAAAATAGTGGCATTGCCAGAATCAAAATACTAATTTTACTAAAGCATACATTAGCAAAAGTACTGTTTATGAATACCATTTTTTAACAAACGTCTGTTAGCCTTAAAGCGTTAGTTAACTAACGTGTACTTCAAAGCTCAAATAAGCGTTTTTTATGCATACAGCCGTAAAACTTTATTTTAACTATATCACACTGAACAGGGTGATACAAAATGAGCATTTTCAGTATTTAGCTAAATTGATTTTTGATTTTTAGAAATTAATTTTTTTAGAGGTTCAAGTTTTTTCTAAATTCTTTTACTAAATAGAACATAACTTCTAAAGTTCGTTAGGGAATGTAAAAGTATTAGCAGTGTGTCATAGCCCTAAATGTCCCATATATGCCTATACCCCATTGTATACCCGGCACCATCCGACCGTGAGCACCAGAACAATTTTTCTGACACAAGGTCGAACATTTTTTGCAAAATGGAATTAAAAAAATTTTTTTTCTGTTTTGCTATTTTGTAAGCATTTTATTTACTTTTCAAATCGCCTCTATGAGAGACGTTGTTTAGATGAATATGCGTATTTGTAGAAAGAAAACAAAAATTTTTAGTCAATTTCAAAGTCATGCACTAAAAATCAGTACAACGAATTGCGGAAGCGAACAAATTAAAAGAGTTCTTGGATTTTCCCACAGTATAGAGATTTAGTCGCTGTCAAAAAAGAATGCCTATCTATTCAGCAGAAATAAAATTGCAAGACCTTCTTGAACACACTGCCGAACGGTTGTTAAATACTTTAGATTCTAACCGCTTGAAAAAAGTTGGTAATAGCAGCATTACTTTATTTTATAAATGGGGATGTGATAGATCCTCTGGTCAGAGGCAACACAAGCAATTGATGTGATTTGTTTACATCTGCACCGACTAGGTAGTCATAATCAGATGGTGGTCAAACCACTTTGAATGATTTGCAAACGTCATTCACGCCCTAGGAGGCCATCGAATACGTATATCCTCCGGTCACTCCTAGTAGCAATTTTGAAAGCCCGAAGTAGGCCGCAGCCTTCACTTCTTGCTAAAGAGTTGGAGACTTTCCAACTCCTGGTCCAGAACGCATGAAGCTTAATATAATTAAGAACACGACGGCATTCATACTCACAGGACCTGAACCATTCATTGTGTTCATTTTGAATGATCCGACCCACAAACTATCACGAGGGTCTCGAAACCACCACGATACTCCCATATATGGGCCAATCTCAATAACCAGTCAGAGAACAGCTAATTGTCTAAAGAGACAAATAGTGAACTCTGCGAGCGTACTGATTCCCGTGGAAATATGTGGATTGTCCAGGTGACTCCTACTAGCCCTTGGGGGGCCTGGGCTCCCTTTTACCCCGCAAGACACCAGTCTAAATGGAATAGTAGGTTCTAAAAAGACTATCATGTGCCCCCGGGGGGAGCAACACAAGCAATGTAATGCCAAAAATTCATCAGACGCTGATTTATTTATGATATCATTTGTTCCATTGCGATTAATGAAAAGTTATACCGAGTAGAGCCGTCAACTAGTATAGCAACAGAAATTGATATATGGAAAAATTAAATACCCTCGTCAACAAAATATTACAAATCCATAAAATTTACTTTCAAAATAGAAACAAACATGTCATAACTGAGGAAGTCCGAAAAATAAAAGATGGAATTAAAGACCTTCAACCTGTAATATTTCCTGTTGATGAACAGGAAATCGAAGTATATTTTAATATGTATCTCACAATGATTGATGGAAAAGTTGCACAAGCTTTAACTGATACAAAAGCATCATCAAGCTGCATTATATTCCAAAGGCCATCAAGTCATATAAGCCATCCAGTTCCATAAGATCAAACTTTGAAGGCAGCATACGAATTTGGATTTTCCGCTCTTTATACTAGAATACGTTTTATGGAGCATATTCTTAAATTGGCTTATGATTAGGATTTTGGTCCGTTAGGCGAAGAAACAGTGCGAAAAAATAAGGAAAATGAAGAAAATAGAAACCCAAAAAAACAAATTCAAGAAAAATATTTAGAACAAGGCCTAATCATCGATCAGCCAAAGCAAGGGAAAGGGAACACAAATGATGGAAAGACTGCATGAAGAATTTTTTCAAATCCAGAAACTGCAGCATCTCTCACTGGAGTAGATTTGGAACTAATAAGGAGATTCTGTATTACTTTAAGAGTTCTAATATGCAGCAGAAAGATAAATGTAAAAAAATTTAGAGAGTACACCAGAAAAACAGCTATGCTTTACAACGAAAAATATTCTTGGAGATATATGCCATCCACAGTTCATAAAATTTTGTACTATGGGAAACAAATAATTCAACACAATATTTTATCAATAGGAAATCTATCTGAAGAGGCGCAAGAAAAACGAAACAAAGACTATAGATTCTTTCGGGAGCATAGCACAAGATAAATTTCTAGATATTGTACTAATGAAGACTTGATTGTTATTTTATTATGCACATCAGATTCCTATATCTCCAATATGCGGCAAAAATGGAAAACTACTTCTATTGAACTAGACATAGAATCTAAACTGCTTCTACAGGGGCACTAGCCTACAGGTGCCCCTGTAGGCTAGTAGGTAGTGTACTAGCTTGTCAGTATGGGGGTTGTGGGTTCGATTCCCAACGAAGACCTTGGTTTTTATCACTACAAAAATAAAAAATTGACTGTCGGTGGGGCTGCTTAGCGATGAAGGCATAGTCACTGGTCGCTCTATCCCTTTCCTAAAGAATGTAGCACGGTACTTGACTAAATATGCATTGTTGCCTGAAGTGCTACTTCTCTACAAAAAAAAAAAAAAATCAAGGCTATTTAGAAGAAATATTTACTAAAGTTGTTTTATTAATAGTCGTTTTTCCAAACACAAGAGTTATCTGTATATTTCATCCTTTTAAAATTTTTTGTACATTAATAAAGTATTAATCAATTTACAACAAAAGTTAACATATACGAGTAGTATTTTTGTTTATTTTGGACTTAAATACCTTTTTACCTAAAGTAAATTTTAACCAATTAATATATTTTTTATGTTTTGCTACTTAATCAGCTAATTTTTAACTCAAATTGTTTCAAAAAACTAACCTTTGGCCTTCGTTCAAAAATTTCACGGGAGCCAAAGCTTAGCCCTACCTGACTAAAAATTTAAGTTTTTAATAAGTATAAGTTCTAAACGTGACTCAAAATATAAGACTTTATGTAAAACAAACTTTTTGAACAAGTTTTAATACTTTACTTTCGACCAAAAATCAGCTAAAACTTAGAATGTATGTTTAAATCTATCACAACTATTTTTCTAACCGGTCGATTTTTAATTTTTACTCTTTTGCCTTAAATGAAAGCCTATGATCTCACCTTGTAGACTGAAAAAACCGCGTATCAAAATTACGATCCGTTCAAAAGTTGTATATTTTTGACCGCCTTCTCGTAGAATGTTCCCACAGTGGGACGTAAATTTCATTAAAAGCTCAATTTAAATCGTGTGGTAATACAACACTAATATTTGCTTAGGGCCAGCAACGTGGATCGGGTCAGCTAGTAATAATAAAAAAAGGAAAGTCTAAAATATTATAATTATTAATAAACATAAGCTACAATAAAATTATTATTTTATGAGAATGCTGCCGAGCTCGCAAAGTGAAGAGCGGTTGAGTTCTCCTCTTTTTTGTTTTGCCTTTGCCTCACAAGGAGCAGAGACATTCGATGCTGCAAAATAAAGAATCTATTGAAATTTTTAACTATCACTTTTCAGAAAATATATATTAATAATAAATGATTTAAGCTTATGTTAATTTAAAAAAGTACCTTTTTACTTCAAAAGCTGGGTGGGCGTTGTGATGTCTAAGATATTAAACTGTCGCTTGAGTTATTACGATCTATCTCGTTAATAACTACTACAGGAAGCGTACAACTGAAATTCTCAATATTACTAAAACGTAAAACATAAAAAAAGAAATTAAATCTTTCTCACTATTAAAACAAAACTTACTGCCTGGAACTTAAACACTGTTCAAAAATTTCATTATCTCAATATATCTTCACCTGTTTTTGGAGTTTCAACGGCACTTTGAAAACTTTATTTTGTAATAACCAAGAACATAAATTTATATAAAACGGATTTCTTTTGAATAAAATAATATAGCACAAAATATTAAATAATAACAGTACTATTTATTAGCTTTTAATCTATTATTGAATACAAATTTAAAGTAATAATTATTGTAGATGAGAAAATATCATGAAATATTTGTTTTTATTTTTTTAAGGAGTTAAGCAAAATAAACGTTAATCTATTTAAATTAACTAAATTTTAAAAACATAAACATATCGTTATGCACTCTCGATCAGATGATAAAACTCGCTTAAATTTCTGTTATTGGTAGGCCATAAATTAATATTCCAAAAATTTCACCAATAAAAACAGTTGCTTTCAACAGTATTTAAAAGAAACATTAAATGAAGCAAATATTATAGTCGCCCGCTTTTACACAGGGTAAATAAGAGTAACCCATGATAATTTTCTTCACTTTATATTGCAAACTCTAGCCCGCACTGTGTCAATATTGATTGTCGTTACACTTGAATCCTCACTCCAAAAGGCTTCAAACATGAACGTGTCAAGTGATAGAAAAACATGTTAATTGAGTCAGTTCATCTCAATTAAAATTTATTTAGGTGAACAACCCACCAAATTTATTTTTGTACTCTTTATTGAATTCATAACTCACAACAAGATTCTTTTTTAATTTATCATTAGTAAAAGTACCAAAAAAATATAAAGGCATTGCGCTCCCCATCGCCAAATACCAAAAAACTTTCGTGTGTTTAATTATTCAATATTTAAAGCTTCGGTTTCTTTCCTGTGTGTTTTTCTTGGCCAAGCATAAATTGCAATATTATTGGTAACAGGTTTTCACAATAAAGGCAATAAGTATGAGGATTGCTGACTTTAAGCATTTATCATTACTTTATGACTACAACATGCACCATACCAAGCAATGCATAAATTTATATCTACATGATTTACTTGATTGTGTTCCGGTTTCCGGTACATCATATTGATATCCTCTGTTGTATGGGTATTCATTATTTATGTTTTTACTCTTATATATATATTTTTTCTTTTTTTAAGTGGGTGACAAATTCTTAATTATTTAAATTAAATGCTGTAAGTGTGGCCGCATTTTACATAAAAATAGTCACATGAATTTATGAATGTATGATGATGTACATACATTTTACTTTTATGTGAATAACTATTGATATAGCTATCGTCAAACATAACTTTTTGCCATCTTAATAATAAACTTCCAGAATTGTGTTGTTGTATATTGTGAATTTGCAAAATTTAAAGCGGATTTCGTTTTCTAGCACGTAGCAACTTCATGCTTTTTGCGATACATTTTTTTTTTGGATATTTAAAAACTTATTAAAATGTAATGATTAACAATCAGTTCTAGTGTCACTTATTTTGTTATATTTCCAAATGTTTTTTCAATATTCACTATAAATCTAGATACTTGCAATCAGGGTTGCCATTAGAAAGATTTTAAAAACGGACACAAGAGTATTTCCAAAAAAAGGGACTACAAGACGGCTTATTGTAGAAAACAGATGTCCAGATTTCTATACATAACTAACAAAAGAAAGCGAATTTTAATAATGGCTTAAGCTCTTAAGCTTACATTTTTCTAAAAAATGAGTCAATAAAACCCATGATCCTGAATTAATTGTAAGGATATCTTCAAATTTTTGTGACAAAAAGTAAAAATAAACATAGTTAGTAGGAGGGCTTTAATTTTTAATTAAAATTTTATTATAATTTTTAGACTTACGGCTGTATGCATAAAAACTTAAAGCAGGTTTAACTGCCGTTGTTAAGCACAATTTCCTAAAGTTGTATTCAAAAAACGTTTTTACCTTAACATACCTTTGTTAACTTTAAAGTCGGAAAAACCTACGTTAAACCTACAATAAATTGACAGTTCAATTTTATTATTGTAAGTTCAAAAACAAAACAAATTGTGTTTACAATAAACCTAGCCGTTTATTTTAAAAGTGGCATAAGTTACTTTGTTATTGTCATCTTTTTATTTTAAATTAGTTTATAAAACATTTAAATTTTTAGCCATTTTAACTAGTCTGTATTTAGTTTTCTTTCTGAAACGGATTTTTCTAATGATTGTGTTGAAATAAAACCTTTTTTCTCCATGTTGTGTACTGTGAAGGATTTTTTCGACAGGGGGCTATTACTACTATTACTATTTTGTCCTTTACATAAGTCACTATGTGCAATAATATGCTTTTGAGTTTTGACATTCTTAGATATTTTATATAACACGAAGCAACCGCCTGAGAATAAAAAAATAACAAAATAATGCTAATTATGTGTAGTATATTAGATATCACTATAATATAGTTCAGTAAACTGCACTATTCTTTCGAACTAATAAAAATAAGTCCAATAATCACAACAATACTTCACACACACTTATTACATGTTTCTATTTATTTCACACTAAGCTCCGTAATTAATTTCCTAAGTACAGCGACTAACGCCATTTTCAAAATAAGCATTTTTGTTACACCGTTAATTATCAATACTCCTCTCAAACAAATCTCAATACTACTTAACTTATTAATATCAAATTTATTAAAAATGAAAAAAAGAAACTGTTCAGTTGTGACTTATGCCACTTTCAATGTAAACGGTTCAATTGACAATTATACTTTGTTATTCCAAAAATTTTTAAAAATGTTTATTAAAACAAATTGTAGTATACAAATAATAATAAAAACTGAAATATAACATGCCATTCAATATAAAACATCTTAACATCTTTATTTTATATTTTACAAAAATATAATTATAATTAATTATTTTAAACAAAAGTTTTATTGATGTACATATAATCAAAACAAAGCTCGTTATCCGAATAATTATTTTTTTAATATGAACAAATTCCTTGGAAGTTCTTCGAAGCCTTGCAAATTGACCTTTTTTGGGTTCTTTGCTTTTTATTAAAAAGATTGATAAAAAAACAAAAAAAAAAATATGTTGATTTTGCTGAAAACAATAAAAACATTTTTTATGGATCTAAATACCCGGATAAATATATTCATTTTTATACATCGTTATCTACAACGTGGCAACTGAAAATAGTAGCATTGCCAGAATCAAAATACTAATTTTACTAAAGCATACATTAGCTAAAGTACTGTTTATGAATACCATTTTTTAACAAACGTCTGTTAGCCTTAAAGTGTTTGTTAACTAACGTGTACTTTAAAGCTCAAGTAAGCGTTTTTTATGCATACAGCCGTTAATGTTTTAAAAACGAAAAATGGTTTCACTTTTCAAATATTTCCCCCAAAATTATGCTTTTAGATGTTATACATGTAGTAGAAAATACTGTTCTGCGCTTTTTATTGACGTTTCCCAAGCATTTGACAAGGTATGGCATGAAGGTCTTATATATACGTTAAAGCTGAACTTGCCAGAAAACTTATAAAAGATCTTAAAAAATTATTTAACTGATCGAATGTTTATACTAAAAGAAGGAGATTTTCTAAGTTCGCCTCAGCTCATTAAAGCTGGAGTGCCCCAAGGTAGTAGTGGAACCCAATATTATATTTCCTGTACACATCAGATATGACGATTGGTACTCGAGTGCACACGTCAGTGCAGACGTCAAATACCTCGGTTTACATCTTAATCGCCGCCTTACATGGAAAAGTCACATAGAATCCAAACTAACACAAATGAAATTAAAAGTAGCCCAACTAAATTGGGCTACCCTCAGCTTAGATTGCAAACTCCAACTGTACAAGTCGATCCCCAAACCAATTTGGTGCTATGGAATACAATTGTGGGGCACTGTTTCAGCAAGCAATATTGATCAAATTCAAAAGCACCAGTATAAGATTCTGCGAATAATCACAGTTCCTCTCTGATATATAAAGAATTCGAACATCCACAAAGATCTAAACATGCCATCAGTCAAAGCAGAAATAGCAAAACATGCAGTAACGTATTTAAAGAAGCTTGAAACTCATCCAAATCCTTTGGGGATACAGCTTTCCTTGGCCGTACACAGGAGGGATGACCCGCAGATCACAGCTAAACCGTCACTCATATACTATTTTGTCTTGCACTGGCTGGACTTAATTTAAATTTTTAGACTTAGGGTATGAGTAATTATTGGTAGTTCAAATATATTGAAGATACATACAATAAATAATATATATATATATATATATATATATATATATATATGTTCTATATTTGCGTATCTCAATTTTTGTTTCCTACTTCATTGGCTACCATTAATGGAAAAGCGATATATTAAAAATAAAAAATAAAATAATTTTATTAGAAAAAGATCGTCTATTTAAATAAATAAATAGACAAGAAAATAAAGTATAAATAGATAAAATAAGTATTAGTTCTACTTATCGCTGAATTTAATTTTTGTTTTAAATATGTTTTTGTCACTGATTTTAAATGTATTTTTTATATAAAACATTTTTGTTTTCGTAATAAAATATATAATGCGAATAAGTCTTCTTTTTTATAACCAATTTCACGATATTCTAACGTAAAGAGGCACATTTTAAATTTTCCTTGTTTTGATATTTCTACTGCAGGTCTCGTTTTTATAAAATTTCGTAAAAGAGGCATTATGCTGACCGTTTCATTTTTATTTCCGTCTGAGGTTATAAAGACCCCAAAAGAAATTTATCAAATAATTAATTAATTAATTAATAATTACATATTTTGATGTCCCGTACGACATTAAAAATATACATTTGTTATAAATGCGTTGAAACTACATGCAGAAAACTTAAAAAGTTTAAGAAAAAAAGATGTTTTTTCATAATTGAAATAAAAAACTTTTTGATTTAATATTATTATAAAAAGGTCACATGCGCAATCCTGTATGTATTTTAATCTAGATAAGCACAACGGCGAACATTCTTAATGGGGGAGGGGGGCATATTTGCTTTGTATTAAATCTAATTAACATATTTTCTGTAGGTACGCTAATTTTGTTACGAATTTATTTTGTTTAAGATTTCAAAGAAAATAATTTTCAGTCAAAAAGTAAACGAAATGACATATTGTGTCTTTCACAACAACAACGTGCTTTTAAATAACATAAACAAAAGAAAGCAAAAACAACTAAGGCAGAACAAAAAAACATACAGCTAAACAAGCGCCTACACTGAATGATAACAACAACAAAAATATGTCGTGATGTAAAAGTAGAATTGTTTTGTATATGCCAGAACCACTTATAAGTTATAACAGATACATAAACACATTGTACTGGGAAAATAACCTTGAATAAAGACATAAAAATAATAAAGCATCTTTTAGGCGCTATAGTCGTAAAGTTACCATCGTGTTTTTTTGTGTGTATTTCAAGTAAATAAATCGTGTAATTTAATTTAAAAAGCCTTGTATTATTATTTTGCAATAAAAGAACTTAATACAACAAAACGTTAATTAAAGGTATTAACATAAAAACTGGTGTCAGAAGTGAGCCAAGTTTGACGCTAGCGCATCCTTTTGTGCTGCAGAACTTCGCGATGGAGATTTAACGTCATCCATTCCTGGAACAGTTAAAATTGAAACATTTCTGAATGGCGTAAGGGATCTAGATGTTAAATATGTGGTTTTTTCAGCGCAGAAACCATCATTCCATAACCCTGGCCGAAGGTACGACGTCTTGAAGCTATTTGCCGTTGAATCGCAGAAATTACTACCTTAGGCAGACATTATAGTTTGGGCACGTGTAGAGGTAAATTGTTTGAATAACCGATTGCGGGTGGCAGAATTAAAAAACGATATCATAACAGCTAAAGCCCTCTTGAGAAGCTGCGACGATGGGAGGGTCCCTGTAAAAGTATTTAATCTGTCCATAAGACCATTAACAGAAATTTTGATATCGGCCGATGAGACACAGCAGGAGCCATAATTAATTGTGCATCGAATTCACTATGCCCTAAAATAACAGCTAAAGAGGCAGATTAATTAGCAGAATAGTTGAACAGAACAGGTGGGTGGCAGAACTGACATCTCCTAATAGAAACAAATTGAACCGGTTGCTGAGAAAACATGCTTCCGTTTTTGCCCTTAAATAATAAAAGCCAAGATAGAGCGGCAGTGGTGAACCATGACGCGAAGCGAGACCTATAAAACAAGTGACCAAAGCAGTATTCTCCTTCCAAAGGGAAGTGAGGTCAAAAAACTGGTCAACGAAATGGAGTGAAACCGAGCTATTGAGCTATCTTGAAATCCGTGGAGCTCGCTGATAGTTTTGGTAAAGAAGAAATATGACACCAGATTTTGCGTGGACTACAGGAAACTTAATGACGTCACCAAAAAATATAGTTATCTACTACCCAGAATTGACCGACACAAAATGGTTTTCTATTTTGGATTGGAGTGATTACTCGCAAGCAAAGATAACCGATAAGGGCAGGGACAAAACTGCCTTTAGTGTGAGCGATGATTTATGCCAATTTAAGATGATGCCATTGGGCGTTTAATGGAACGCATGCTTTGGGGACTCAATTGAAAGAAGCACGAAGCAACCGCCTGAGAATAAAAAAATAACAAAATAATGCTAATTATGTGTAGTATATTAGATATCACTATAATATAGTTCAGTAAACTGCACTATTCTTTCGAACTAATAAAAATAAGTCCAATAATCACAACAATACTTCACACACACTTATTACATGTTTCTATTTATTTCACACTAAGCTCCGTAATTAATTTCCTAAGTACAGCGACTAACGCCATTTTCAAAATAAGCATTTTTGTTACACCGTTAATTATCAATACTCCTCTCAAACAAATCTCAATACTACTTAACTTATTAATATCAAATTTATTAAAAATGAAAAAAAGAAACTGTTCAGTTGTGACTTATGCCACTTTCAATGTAAACGGTTCAATTGACAATTATACTTTGTTATTCCAAAAATTTTTAAAAATGTTTATTAAAACAAATTGTAGTATACAAATAATAATAAAAACTGAAATATAACATGCCATTCAATATAAAACATCTTAACATCTTTATTTTATATTTTACAAAAATATAATTATAATTAATTATTTTAAACAAAAGTTTTATTGATGTACATATAATCAAAACAAAGCTCGTTATCCGAATAATTATTTTTTTAATATGAACAAATTCCTTGGAAGTTCTTCGAAGCCTTGCAAATTGACCTTTTTTGGGTTCTTTGCTTTTTATTAAAAAGATTGATAAAAAAACAAAAAAAAAAATATGTTGATTTTGCTGAAAACAATAAAAACATTTTTTATGGATCTAAATACCCGGATAAATATATTCATTTTTATACATCGTTATCTACAACGTGGCAACTGAAAATAGTAGCATTGCCAGGATCAAAATACTAATTTTACTAAAGCATACATTAGCTAAAGTACTGTTTATGAATACCATTTTTTAACAAACGTCTGTTAGCCTTAAAGTGTTTGTTAACTAACGTGTACTTTAAAGCTCAAGTAAGCGTTTTTTATGCATACAGCCGTTAATGTTTTAAAAACGAAAAATGGTTTCACTTTTCAAATATTTCCCCCAAAATTATGCTTTTAGATGTTATACATGTAGTAGAAAATACTGTTCTGCGCTTTTTATTGACGTTTCCCAAGCATTTGACAAGGTATGGCATGAAGGTCTTATATATACGTTAAAGCTGAACTTGCCAGAAAACTTATAAAAGATCTTAAAAAATTATTTAACTGATCGAATGTTTATACTAAAAGAAGGAGATTTTCTAAGTTCGCCTCAGCTCATTAAAGCTGGAGTGCCCCAAGGTAGTAGTGGAACCCAATATTATATTTCCTGTACACATCAGATATGACGATTGGTACTCGAGTGCACACGTCAGTGCAGACGTCAAATACCTCGGTTTGAATCTTAATCGCCGCCTTACATGGAAAAGTCACATAGAATCCAAACTAACACAAATGAAATTAAAAGTAGCCCAACTAAATTGGGCTACCCTCAGCTTAGATTGCAAACTCCAACTGTACAAGTCGATCCCCAAACCAATTTGGTGCTATGGAATACAATTGTGGGGCACTGTTTCAGCAAGCAATATTGATCAAATTCAAAAGCACCAGTATAAGATTCTGCGAATAATCACAGTTCCTCTCTGATATATAAAGAATTCGAACATCCACAAAGATCTAAACATGCCATCAGTCAAAGCAGAAATAGCAAAACATGCAGTAACGTATTTAAAGAAGCTTGAAACTCATCCAAATCCTTTGGGGATACAGCTTTCCTTGGCCGTACACAGGAGGGATGACCCGCAGATCACAGCTAAACCGTCACTCATATACTATTTTGTCTTGCACTGGCTGGACTTAATTTAAATTTTTAGACTTAGGGTATGAGTAATTATTGGTAGTTCAAATATATTGAAGATACATACAATAAATAATATATATATATATATATATATATATATATATATATGTTCTATATTTGCGTATCTCAATTTTTGTTTCCTACTTCATTGGCTACCATTAATGGAAAAGCGATATATTAAAAATAAAAAATAAAATAATTTTATTAGAAAAAGATCGTCTATTTAAATAAATAAATAGACAAGAAAATAAAGTATAAATAGATAAAATAAGTATTAGTTCTACTTATCGCTGAATTTAATTTTTGTTTTAAATATGTTTTTGTCACTGATTTTAAATGTATTTTTTATATAAAACATTTTTGTTTTCGTAATAAAATATATAATGCGAATAAGTCTTCTTTTTTATAACCAATTTCACGATATTCTAACGTAAAGAGGCACATTTTAAATTTTCCTTGTTTTGATATTTCTACTGCAGGTCTCGTTTTTATAAAATTTCGTAAAAGAGGCATTATGCTGACCGTTTCATTTTTATTTCCGTCTGAGGTTATAAAGACCCCAAAAGAAATTTATCAAATAATTAATTAATTAATTAATAATTACATATTTTGATGTCCCGTACGACATTAAAAATATACATTTGTTATAAATGCGTTGAAACTACATGCAGAAAACTTAAAAAGTTTAAGAAAAAAAGATGTTTTTTCATAATTGAAATAAAAAACTTTTTGATTTAATATTATTATAAAAAGGTCACATGCGCAATCCTGTATGTATTTTAATCTAGATAAGCACAACGGCGAACATTCTTAATGGGGGAGGGGGGCATATTTGCTTTGTATTAAATCTAATTAACATATTTTCTGTAGGTACGCTAATTTTGTTACGAATTTATTTTGTTTAAGATTTCAAAGAAAATAATTTTCAGTCAAAAAGTAAACGAAATGACATATTGTGTCTTTCACAACAACAACGTGCTTTTAAATAACATAAACAAAAGAAAGCAAAAACAACTAAGGCAGAACAAAAAAACATACAGCTAAACAAGCGCCTACACTGAATGATAACAACAACAAAAATATGTCGTGATGTAAAAGTAGAATTGTTTTGTATATGCCAGAACCACTTATAAGTTATAACAGATACATAAACACATTGTACTGGGAAAATAACCTTGAATAAAGACATAAAAATAATAAAGCATCTTTTAGGCGCTATAGTCGTAAAGTTACCATCGTGTTTTTTTGTGTGTATTTCAAGTAAATAAATCGTGTAATTTAATTTAAAAAGCCTTGTATTATTATTTTGCAATAAAAGAACTTAATACAACAAAACGTTAATTAAAGGTATTAACATAAAAACTGGTGTCAGAAGTGAGCCAAGTTTGACGCTAGCGCATCCTTTTGTGCTGCAGAACTTCGCGATGGAGATTTAACGTCATCCATTCCTGGAACAGTTAAAATTGAAACATTTCTGAATGGCGTAAGGGATCTAGATGTTAAATATGTGGTTTTTTCAGCGCAGAAACCATCATTCCATAACCCTGGCCGAAGGTACGACGTCTTGAAGCTATTTGCCGTTGAATCGCAGAAATTACTACCTTAGGCAGACATTATAGTTTGGGCACGTGTAGAGGTAAATTGTTTGAATAACCGATTGCGGGTGGCAGAATTAAAAAACGATATCATAACAGCTAAAGCCCTCTTGAGAAGCTGCGACGATGGGAGGGTCCCTGTAAAAGTATTTAATCTGTCCATAAGACCATTAACAGAAATTTTGATATCGGCCGATGAGACACAGCAGGAGCCATAATTAATTGTGCATCGAATTCACTATGCCCTAAAATAACAGCTAAAGAGGCAGATTAATTAGCAGAATAGTTGAACAGAACAGGTGGGTGGCAGAACTGACATCTCCTAATAGAAACAAATTGAACCGGTTGCTGAGAAAACATGCTTCCGTTTTTGCCCTTAAATAATAAAAGCCAAGATAGAGCGGCAGTGGTGAACCATGACGCGAAGCGAGACCTATAAAACAAGTGACCAAAGCAGTATTCTCCTTCCAAAGGGAAGTGAGGTCAAAAAACTGGTCAACGAAATGGAGTGAAACCGAGCTATTGAGCTATCTTGAAATCCGTGGAGCTCGCTGATAGTTTTGGTAAAGAAGAAATATGACACCAGATTTTGCGTGGACTACAGGAAACTTAATGACGTCACCAAAAAATATAGTTATCTACTACCCAGAATTGACCGACACAAAATGGTTTTCTATTTTGGATTGGAGTGATTACTCGCAAGCAAAGATAACCGATAAGGGCAGGGACAAAACTGCCTTTAGTGTGAGCGATGATTTATGCCAATTTAAGATGATGCCATTGGGCGTTTAATGGAACGCATGCTTTGGGGACTCAATTGAAAGAAGTGTTTGGTGTGGCTGGATGATGTGAAGAAATGCGCATTGTTTCAAAAGGAGGTCAAATACTTGGAGCATCGTGTAATAGCAGAGGGATTATCAACTGATAACATAAAGTACTAGTAATAAGGAATTGGCCTCACCCACAAAATATATATGAGCTGCGTAGTTTTCTGGGGGCTTTGGACATACTCAAGTGGCCAATTGCTTGCATGAATTGACCAGCAAATCGCAACAATATCACTGGAGTGAGGCAACAGAAGAAGCGTTCCGGAAGCTCTCTCCAAAAGCTGGACATGAATTTGCATTGGACACGGATGCAAGCGGCTATGGCACAGCAGGAGTGGCTTCTCAGGTGGAAATGTTGGAATAGCCTAAAAGTGAAAAATGGCCGCTTATATTGAAATTGGGAAAGTGCAAATGGCAAAACTGCAATGGCTTTAATTATTGTGCCAACTTTCAGAATAAAAGACGTAGTGAAGCAGTTTTATAGTGGTTCCAGCGGCGGCCATCTGGGTGTAACAAAGTGAAATGGCAAAACTGCAATGGCTTTAATTGTTGCGCCAACTTCCAGAATAAAAGACGTCGTGAAGCAGTTTCATAATGGTTTCAACGGCGGCCATTTGGGTGTAACAAAAACTCTGGAAAAGAGAAGACAGCGATTTTACTAGGTAGGCTGCACACAATCTGTAGCCGATTAACGGCTAATTGGGAACAGTGCATTCCGGCCAACAAGAAAAAGTCATTGTAAGTTGCTGAATCTAGCATTTTCCACCGTGTTTAAAAAATACATTGAGCGAAATCTTCTGGAAATTTTCTTAACTGCGGAAAATTATGTTAAGATAGTGTTTAAAACTTGATAATAAACTTCAAAAATAGGCATGTTTTCTGAAATTAATTATGATTAATTATTATCAAGCATTTCTTTTATTAATTATTTTAGTAAAGTATCTGTAGTTTTAAAGCTAAAAATCGGTGTACTTCACATTAAAAAAACAGAAATTTTATCTGTATTTTTATGTTTTTAATTTTTCTGTTTTACTTGTTTTCACAAACGTGAGAAATATTTTAGAAGGTTTTCGATACATGCATAAAATTATATCTTCCCTTTAAATTCAAATATAAAAATAATGTATTTTTTCATCACACTGCCTTCAATCTTTAAGGATTTTTACCACTTTTTTTACATGCAATATAATCATATTAAAACTAAGAAAAATAACCAAAAATAGCGACAGGTAGTTCGCCAATCGTCATTTAAAAAATAACAATTCTAAAAAAGATTTTACAACATTATGCTTTGCAAAAATCGCAATAATTGCCAGCACTTGGGACTGCACACCTTATTTATGAGTAATTCCATTAAAACATACATATAATGAATATAAATTCAACGATAATAAATCGCGAACTTCAAAACTGCCGATTGGATTTAACTAAAAGATAGAACATTTAGTGGGTTATATATACAGTGAATTGTACATTTGATTCGACTATTAATATAAATGTGTGCTTTAATATTTACATATATTGAGTTTTTACATAAAGTATTGCAACAAATGAAATCTTATTTATGTAGTATAAAAGGAACTCTTCTATCGTATATTTAAATTTATAGGCAAAAAAGATAGTAGAAAACCTACTGAATTTTCAAGAAATTTTTTAAGGAATTTTTGTGTTATAAACTTCTTTCACCTACGTGATGGTGGTTTAGAAGGTTGATACACTTATTAAATCATATTTAGATGATCTTCAAAGGTTTTTGTTAATTTACTAATGACTTAATTGATGGTATCTTCTTTGTAGCATCTATACAATCGAAATGTTGAGTAACGCATTGGTAATTTGTGTACAATTTTTTTGGGTTTAAGAGCGGGAAAAGTGTACAACCACATTTAATAGCCTTTTCGCACGTTTTAAAGATGTGATTTTTGAATGTTAATTTTTTATCCAAGGTTGTACCAAGATGTTTTACTTCATCTTGTATAGAGATTTCAGTTCCCTGAATGCTTAGTGGAATGCTTAGAATTCTTTAAGGGGATTTATTAAATGGAGAGATTATGGTTTGATATTGTTGTTTTATTGATTTTTATCTTCCATTTGGAGACATTTTTTTGGTATGCTCGAGAGCTCCTCATATTTTTTTAGTATAGCGTTTGTAACTTTTCCACTTGCTGTAGTAGCCGTATCATCAGCGTAGAACGTGTACTGTAACCGACCAGTTAGTGTAATCAACACATAAGTAGAGTAACAAACAGTCTCAATTGCAAACCCATCTGCATATAAGTAGAAGGTGTTTAATTACCAAAATATTTGCGTTGGCAATTTATTAAACGTCGACAAAATTTCACCACTTCAATGTGCTTTTATTGTTGTTACTATATTTTATACAAACACTGATAGGTGCACTGCATTTGTAACCTATTTTTAATTGTTTTGAGTTTTTTGATATGTTTGTAAATATGTTTATAAATATTATAATTGCACTCAAAACATTTATATTATTACACTATACATTTTTGATAGCCTGGCAATTTTAATCTTTATACAAATGTATAATTGCATGTATAGTTTAAAACTACACAAAATACAAACAAAAATTTTAATTTAATTCATATAAGGTACCAAAAATACATTTAGAAACTAAAACAGGAACGGTTATTCAGTCTTGATAATTTAAAATAAAAAGAATACATAAAATATATTTACCCAAGTTCTTAAAAACAGCCGCTAGCTCATAAAAAGTTAACATTTATTTATATTAAATACAATAGCAGTACTATTTTTGGTTTTGCCACATGTATTTAGTATTTTTGTGCACAGAGGTAACTAACTCATTACCTTCAGCAGTTTTTTAAAACTTGTGAAAATCTAAGCAATTTTCCTCCAAGTTAAGTCTTATAAGTACTTTACTTCTAATAAGGTCAAATGCCATTCTATTTCTTTCTTTGGAATACAAATTATTTAAAATACTAAATGTTCTCTCACAATATGCATTACTTATAGGAATAGATAGTGTAAATGAGATAAATTTAAAAAGATTTTCTAAATCTTCATTGCTTTTCTTAAAAAAATAAGACCAGATCTTATCTGTTGGAATATCTTTGGGTAATTCGTCATATGCTTCACGAAGGCAATAATAATCGGAATACAAATCATCCATATTAATCATATTAGAAATTTGTAAAATTGAAGGAATTTCAGATAAAGTCTTCCAAGACAACAAGGATGTCTTAAGATTTAATGAAGATAATAGTTTATAAGTTGACTTGTTTCCGAAATCAAAACGATTCTCTAGATAATGAATAGCTTTTTTAAAAAAAGCATTTGCTTCTGACTCAAACTGGCTTCTTTCTTTAAAAGAAATATTTTTTAGTATACAAACAACTTTACTTCCATAAAAATTATCTTTTAATTGATTTCTAAGACTGTCTATGAGTTTGCTCATTATATTATGGTGCAGATCACTTTCTAATGCTAATATTGCTACATTAAATTCATTCATTACATTGTGTATGAAGTATAAATAGGCCTCCGATAAACCCTCGTTCTTGAATTCATCGTTATTATTTCCCAATTCAGAGTCACTAATTCCAAGTGAAACAAACTCCCACAAAACTTTTCGGCAATTTTCTTCTCCTTTTTGTAAAAACTATGTTTTGACAGCAGGCCAACTATATAATAAACGCTCAATTGCAGGCATGAGCGCAAGCCATCGTATTGGAACGTGTCGAAGAAGACTTTTGTACTTAATTTTTGAAAATTCAAAACACTCTTTCAATGTTTCATTAGCCATTGCTGAAGAACTAAACTCATTAAATGCTTTTATAACTATCGATTCTATATCTACAGATAAAGCATTTAGGGCATATTTTACGCAGTTATTAATCACATGACAATTGCAGTTTGCTTTAAGAATATGCTTAGATTCATTTTTAAGTTTTTAGAATACAGAGTTGTGAATTCCATAATTTTCGGCAGCATTATCTGCACTATATGCAGCGATTCAATTTTCAATTTTTAAACTATTTTGTTCAGTTATTTCAACAATCTTATTAAATATATCTTTAGAAGTTTCATGTGGATCTTCGTAAAAATCTAAGATATGTTTACAAATACCTTTTTCGCCATTAAAATATTGTACAGCATATGGACATGTTTTTATATTTCCTATATTTGACGCATCATTACTGACTAAAAAGTACCAGCTCTTTTTCAAATGAATTACAACTTTTTTCTGTGCATACGGGCCTAGCACATTTCTTGCTATGGCTGCTGCCTTTTTACGTCCACACGTCATTTTGTTTGAAATTTGGCTGTCGCAGAAAATTTGGGAGTTAAGTTTAACTAGACAATCTAAACTGTTGTAGCTAAGGCCATGTACAACGTTGTGAAATACGGACACTAACTCAGCTCTAGAAATAAGATTTTCACCATTGGTTTTTTTTGTGATAGCAAAATCTGATATCGTTCGCGAAATTTTCTGCGACGTTACCATATTTTCATGCTTTTTTGCCTGCATATGTTTCTTCAATGCACTGGAGCCTTCGTATTTAATAGAAATATCAGCTTGGCAAAAATTGCATATAGCTGTATAGTCGTCTTTCTTTTTTATCCACTTTGAGTATTGAGGATCATAATTCCATCTATCGCAAGAAGTAGTAAAATTCTTCTTTTTTGAAGGACCAGCTTCTTCATTTTTCATGTCTCCTAAAAATCTGCACAAATTCACTTGCTATTAAATGTTAAAAAATGTACAAACTTACAACTTTCAGGTTTTGCCAATCAGCTGTTTGTTTACTATCATAATTGAGATTAAAAATCAGGGCAATTTATTACGTTTAGGGAAACATTAAATATGTGTTGGGCTTTAGTGGCGAAAAGGGGTAATAGTTTTTTTGTTACAAATTACACAAAAAGAAAGTAACGAAACTATTTTCAATATACTGTGAAAATTTAATAAGTGAAAACTTTTGTGATTTTTTATTTTTACACACTTCTTTCATTATTTTAACGTTTATTAAAATTTATCTGAAAAAAAAGTATTTTTTCTGGATTCTTGACCGGTCCAAAAAAATCTTGCTAATCCCGACAAATCAAGACCGTCTGGCAACGCTAACTGTTCGTGTGTTGTGACAATTCGGTCCAATTGGACAAAGGGGCTTGGTACCTCCCATACAAACCACAAATTAAAAATCTATTATTTCTGCTCCTGATAACGGTATTTAAACAGAATTTGGTACGTCGGTTTAGTGTAAATATTTTAAGTGCTGCTGCAAATATGGGCGGGATTATACAAAGAGGCGTGGTACCTCCCATACAAACCACAAATTAAAAATCTATTATTTCTGCTCCTGGTAACGGTATTTAAACAGAATTTGGTATTTCGGTTGAGTGAACATATTTTAAGTTCTGCTGCAAATACAGGCGGGATTAATTTTTTTTGCATGCGTGGGTGCCATCTTGGATTGTTTACATTCACAAACCAGCCCGACAGATGGCGCTGCAGTCGGTATCAAGGCTATTCAACTACACTGCAACCACACGACTGGATCGACTTGAATGAATTTTTGTGTATTCATTCATTCAATGCATTTAATTTTTTTGTGCGCTGTGTTTTGATATTATATGGTTTTGCGTTTACGTAAATATTGAGCGCTGTTTACTTCAAAAACACACACACGCCATAAACTCGTCGCCAGCCGCCAACTGCCTCCAATGTGGCTTGGCGGATGACGGTGAAAGGCCCAAAGTAACATGGACTCTATTACTGCCGCCGTTAAAACAGTCGCGGTGGGCAACGAGCTTATTTCTTTGCGATCTCACAAATTCGTTCTCCATGGGTCGGCTAGTAATAATAATATACATATGTAATTATATCAAAGTATAGAAATAAGAATTGAGTGATGCCACTCAAACGCAAAATCTAGATTATTCTCGTTGTTAGTATATAAGCCGTAGAAAATAGGAATTAAAAACAATTGAATTGATATTTTAATAAATAAAAACCTATGAGCTCCAATTGATAAGCTCTAGAACAATTCAATTAAACAGAAGAAATAAAAAATCTTTTATTATTTTGCAACATTACAAGGGCTGAGTATTGATCTTTTAAAACTTTAAAGTCAGATGTTTAAAGGGAATGTAAAAAGGATGAAATTAGGACATTTCTTTCTGTGGAATTACTTCCATCTATGGTAACAATAAAAGTCCTTTTACTGAGAAAACTGCAAGTAGGTGGAAAATCGAAAAAGGTTAAGTTTAAATATGAGACCATTGCGCCATATAGTGTCAAATGCTTTTTCAATGTCTAAGAACACAATTACAGTGCTTCGTCTTTATTGTTTTGTATAAAATTTACTATTCGTTTTGATTTTATGAACTGTTGAATGTTCCTTCCTAAAACCGAACTGTTCGTTATTTATTAAATTATTCTCGTCTGTTAAATCCAACACTCGTTGCAGAATAATCTTTGCCAGGCAATTTAGCATGCTTATTGGCCTATAAATTTTTCGTGATTTTGCATCTTTTCTTGGTTTTGGGTTTGGAATGACCTTAGCCCTTTAAAACTTAATAGGGATATAACCGTTTTTTAGACACCAGTTAAAAATGTTTGTAATGGTATAAAAAATTTAACAAATTTAAACGTATGTGAATTTTCTTAATGAATCAGTGTGTTGAAATAACTTTCGATTTTTTATTTATTAATAGAGGTAATATTTAATACCAACTCAAATACTACCAAAAAAAAAAAAAATTAAACAAATCGAAGTGAAAATTTGCATAAACAAATTAACAATTAATGGCTAGATATCTCTTTTGCGAACAACACCTCAACTATTCACTTACTACGAAACTTATAACTTTCAAAAAGAATAAATAAAAATTTCCGAATAATAACTTTTTATTTGCTTTTAGCCAGAAAATTTTGATTTAACATAAGCACCATCCCTTGTTTACAAATAAAAAGAAAAAAAGGCATGTATACAAATTTCGATAGTTAGAGTGTAAAAACATACTATACTGCTATACCTAGGCGCATTACTTATTCATTTACTTAACTACAACTTGGATACAATCGTGAATTTCTCACAAAATGATTCAGAGATTTGACATGTGAATAAATTTAAGAAAATATAAAACTATTGTTTGTAACCAAGCAGAAAATAATTACGTACATGATTACCAACCAACATACGGACGTTAAACTCTATAGCCGCTGTGATGCTAACAATAGTTTTTTGAATAGCACGACATTTTTGAAGCACTCTTTAATTTTTAGTATTTTGTGATCTAGCGACTATAGTAATAAACGCTCTGCGTAAACTTCAGGGCTCCACCAATTACAATTCTAAGATAGAGGACTATAGACAGTTAAGAGAAAACATTCGGTTTGTGGCAGCGCTGGTTGCTAGTCACTCTATACACACTTCAAGCTTAATTATCTCCTTGTATTTTGTTATTTCACAGATTTGTGAAACAAAGAAGAGGGGAAGATGCCCTAAATCGGTGACAAAAGCACGTGCTGCACCCATTACTTTGGTACACTGAAATGAATATGAATGCATTTTAAGTGAGTTTATTTATAAGGACATGAATATTCGAACATTTTTTTTTTGTTTTGTGAAGAGTGTGTGTTCGTTATGGTAGCCACAAATGTGTAACAAATTTTTTTCTGTTTTAGATCAACCAAAGAAGTAGCGATTGTAGAAAACTTCTGAAGGAGAAATATAAATTATACTTTTGAAAGTAAAAAAAGGGTAATATATGCACACAGAATCAGCTTCGTTATAACAGTCATGTTGATATTAATAGGATAATGGCAGATTATCAGCTGGATACTTACTTACTGGTAACTTTTTTGCTTTCTCGACTAATGGCTTTTCGAACATCGCTAATGATTAATAATATTGAAAATAGTTTAAGATTAATAATTTAGGTGACTTATTTTATCATAAAAGAAAAGAAAATTGCCTTTTTCTGGCAATCTAAAATAAGTTTCCATATATTTTGTTTCTAATATCAACTTTTCGAATTGGTGATATACACACAGGGGAGAAAAGAAAACAAAACGATAGAACTGAACTGCTGTCATAACAAATTACATTTAAAACCAAAAATTCACAAAAATACCTACCAGAAGTTCACTAAAAATCCACAAAATAATTATCAGTAAAAAAACATACGAAATGACATTGTTTAAATGAATTAACATATTGAATTTCCATATTTTTGTATTTTAAGCGAGGGCCCAGCGTGTTTAAATGAATTAACATATTGAAATTTTATATTTTTGTACTTTAAGTGACTTTCAAGGAACTAACATTTCTAAAAGTAATTGGTCTCAAAGCGCGATTATTGTGAATGCTTTTCCAACGTTAGCTTAACGAAAAACAACATACCAAAGGAGAGTCGGTAAAAAAATGTACTTTATGAAATGTTAGCTCTCTTGTTGGTTGACTCGCAACGTGGAAAGACCATTTTTTGAATTATCTTTGCTGTATTTTTTATTTCATAAATTAAAGAAAGAAAATTCTTACTCATCAATTGACGAAAAAACCAAGTTCTTACTCAATAAGCAATAGGAAAATTATGTAAGTAGAATTGCGGATCCCACTAAAGTTTATTCAACTATAAAATTTAAAATTTCCCCATCCCTCCTGCATTGGTACGAGATTACTGCCAATCAACTATTTCTGTCTCCAGAAATAGTCTCTCAGAGGGCTTCGACTCCAGTTGGCACAGCGCATTGTATATTTTCCTGAATGTATGATCTGCATATATGCAAGTTCGTACATTCGATATACATGTGTCTATCTGTACATTGGATACCCCCCTCATTTGTACACAGACATGTTGTGTCTTTTTGCAAATTGCGTAATTTCTAAGAAATATTATGCACATAAGACAACAACAACACGCTTATTAAAAATTAAAGGAAATGACTTAAACAGAAAACAAAAACAACTAAGACGGAACAAAAACAAAACACACAGTCTAACAGGCGCCTACACTGAATGATGATAACAACAAGAATATATGACGATGTTGAAGTAGAATTGCGAGAACCGCTCAAAACAGTATATATAAGCACCATCTGTTGGGCGGCAAAGTTAGTTGAAATGAAAACATCGTCATGTTAAGACATAAAGATAATAAAACTGTTTTTAGCCGTTAAAGGAGTAAAGTTACCAATCTGTTTTTATTTTGTATAAACGAGAATAAGTAAATAAATAGCGCTATTTAATTTAAAACTCTAAGGTGTTGTGTATAATTATTTTGCGATAGCAGAACTCAATAAAATAATGTTTATTAAAGGAATAAAAGTAACAATATTAAAAAAAAACGAAAAATTTTAATTTTTATTGTTAAAAAATATCTATATTTCAAAATGGAGTTTTTGAGGTTCGTTATCGATCCCTGGATTTAGATGTGAAGTATTTTTAAGTAAATTATTTTTTATTTCAAATTCACTCAAAAGAATAAGCTGTGGAATCACATTTTTATTTACTTTTTATATTAATTATTTAGTAAAGTTGAAAACTATAAAAGTTAAAAGAATAAGGCAACCATTAACATCACTGTAATATAGGATATATAAGATTCAGCCAAATTTGGTACTTTTGCTCCTTCAAATAATAAATATTAAAAAACCTGTGGTTGATTTATTAAATAAAGTAGCTTTTTTTGATTTTCAAATAAGAACGGAGCAGTATCTACTAAATTGCTTTACCAGTATGAACACATTTCGCTAAATATGCACCAAATCGACTGTGTTGATATTGATTTAAGAATAATGACTTTAAATACATAATAATTCATAAATATATGTGCCGGGCCTTCTCACGCATTACGATCATATTTTGATTTCGATATTTTGACTTAAACTTACAAGTAGTCTCAAGATGAATGACTGTAAAGAACGGAAAGCTCTAGAAACCTAAACTTAAATTGATTTTTTGTTACAAATGTAGTTAAAAACCCAAATAGGAAATAGAAAAAAAGAATTGAAAACAAAACATCAAAAGAACTGAAAAAATTTTAAATCAATAACTGAAAGGAGAAAATACAGAAAAGCAAAAAATTAGTATAATTGACAAAAAAAACAAACGCAGGTTCATAGCTTTTATTCACTAGTGATACCACATGGGAACAGAAATAATTGCTGTGTACAAGGTATTTAAACAACTTTTCCTTCCATGCATATTGCTTTTAACAGTATACATACGTGCTTAGTGATATTATTCTTATTAAAGTGATATGAGCAGCATCAAGAGTAGAAATGCTAAAAAATAAAATAAGAGTCCAATATTTCGGCATTATGTCCAATTACTGTCGGAATTATGAGCAGAGCTTACATATAAATTGTCACATTGTCTATACGAAATAAATTGTCCTAAGAGACGAACGTTTGAATAAATAGAAAACTACGATGCCAGCCAGCTTGTTTTCTAACAATCACAGGCAATGGGTACGCATATATTCTTGAGATAAAATACATAAAAAACGAGAAAACACCAGGCGCTGTATAAAAACTACCATGACATCAAGAATGTGCCAAATAAATGAAGCAAATATAAACAAAAATAAGGGCAGGCAAATTTTTAAACAAATCAATGCACGTCATTAAAAATATACTTTTGGACACTTTGTAATGAACGACGAAATAGTGAGTAAGTTATTGAATATCTTAATTGAAAATGTAATTTTTACTAAAAAAAAGTACGTAATTAAATTTTCGTTCAGGAGTTTTGAGATCAGTTTAAAAATAATTTGTACTTCAATAATAATTTTTTGATTTATAAATTTCATAATTTCAAAAATAACATTATTTGGATAAGCGTTATAATAATTAATTAAGAATAGACTTAACGTATGAAAACAGCTACAGACTAAGAGATTTAGCTAAACCGGTAGGTAGAAAATTAAAAGGCATAAAATTACAAGACAATGTGACTTTATATTTTATAGTTTTTCGTTTTCTTCAAATCAATTATATAAACAAAAAACGAAGTAAAAATAAAATATTTTACCCCTGAAGACTGACATTGTATTTTGAATTAAAATTTCTTATTTCTACTCTAAGTTAAACAAAAGACATATGGATTAAAAGTTATTTATTTAATAAGGTACAATTTTATTAAATTTATTTTGGGTTCTCTATTTCCCGGTGATCATTTAGATGAGATGAAATTGTTTATAAACTTTATTTAGTTTTGCGCAGCTAAATAAATCCAAACCATTCCAAAAACAATTATTCTTGACGATAAAGAAATACCATGAAATAAAAATTATTTACCTTATACGAAAAACGAGACAACTAAACTTCGCTACAAATCAGCCTCATCACCTGATTTCAATTTCATGTTCTATACAAAATTGTTATAATGTAACTAAATGCCCGGTAGCAAAAATAAAATTCGTGTCCGCGAATGCCCCAAACATTTAATACTTGTTCTCGCTGTGCTTATGATGACATATCGTTGTTTATTCTGCTTCAATTTTACTCAAACAAGAAAATAATGGGGAAATTAATTTATTTCCCTATAGTTATTAGAATAGAATAGAATACATATTTTTCACCTTTAAATCGGAGTTTATCAGAATAAACGTCATTATTCCTTCGTATAATCATGGTCCATATAGAAATTGATTTTTTTCTCAAATATTGGAATATTTACCCAGTGTTTGGTAAGAAAAGAAACTCTATGAAAGATATTTTCGAAAAGCTATTATTTAATGCTCAATTCAGTAGAGTTTTTAATCCTTATATAACAGGGTGATATTTTTTTGCAAATTTTAGCTACGAAAGCGTATATTTATTTGTTCTTATTTAGGAGAGCGAATTTTGCAATTTCTCTTATTGGTAGTTTCTGCAAATAAAATTAGTGATTGGATCTGTGAATGTCAAGTAAACGTGAATGAGTCTCAGATTTGATTTTCCAACCAATCATTTTCGAGTATAAGGCAAATGATTTAACTAACACAATAAAAAAAGTTTTGAAAAATTTTATGAACTGTCTTGCCTGTTAATACCGGCAATTATGGTCTGTATCAGCAAGACGACACAATATACTGTTGTGGGTTCGACGGAAATTAAAATAATTTTGAATTTCAGAACCTGTTCAGCAGCAATTTGAAGGTAGTTTAATGTGTTGCATATACTATACTTTCATTTCTGAAAATAAAAATATGAAACAGTTTTTTATATTGTTTTTAATTCATTCAGTAAATTTTTTATTAATAAAGAAAGTTAGTTTTCATGATCATAATATTATACTAAGTACTGAAAAAATTCCGTCACCAGCAAATCCTTATCAGAAAAGGGAAGGTAATTGCTTTTTTCAGGCGTCGTGGCATGACGCAAATGCTTATTGGACATAGTTGCTTAAATGCTGAAATAAGTGCCTCTGAAGGCTAGTAGGTAGTGTACTAGTTTACAAGAATGGGGGTTGAGGGTTCGATTCCCAACAAAGACCTTGGTTTTTTTCACTACCAATAAAAATTGACTGTCGGTGGAGCTGTTCAGTGATGAAGGCATGGTCACTGGTCACTGTGCTCCCTTATACAGCAGTTAATTTCCGTAACTATCCTTCTACTTTCGCCACCTGTCTCATCTCTTCTCTATCCCTTTCCTAAAGAATGTAGCACGGTACTTGACTAAATAGGCATTGTTGCCTGAAGTGCTACTTGTCTTTAAAAAAAAAATGATGCAATAATAAGTGCATTTTATTCTTCTGCAGCTTAAATAATTATAAGGCTTAACAACCACAGCAATTTTAATATGTCCAAATAGTATTTACAGAACAATTCAGCATTAAAAACAAGTTATATTTGTAATTTACAACATATTCACTCTACGAAGACAAAGAACTTAAAATAATTGAATGCAAAAATTCGTACTTTTTGTGAATTGTTTAGATATGTTTATTTAGGTACTCTTTTAATGCTTATGCCACTTAACTGATAGCATAAGCTTTTAAATAATAAACAACAACAAAATGCGTATTTTGTGCTGAATTACTTACCGGACCAAAATGCTCAAAGTAGCTTTTCACATCTTCCAAAGTGGTGGGGGCCGATAGACCACCCACAAATATTTTTTTAGTCCTCGTCACCATCTGAAAAAAGAAAACCTTTTAATAACATAAAATTTGTCAATAAAAGAATTTTTTAAGATTCAGTGGTACAAAAAGCAATTTATTTGTTTTTAAAGACACTTGCAACACATTCCAACCATCCAATGAATAACATAATCACAATTTATTCGACTAAGAAAAGAACCAGAAAACTTAATGTCCAAAGGAATTAATTTAAAAAATGATAGTCAACAAATTAATTCTGAGCCGCGAGTCGGAAGAATAAGATAAATAACATAAAGCAGGTATTAGAGACAGTTAAGTTATTTTTAAATGAACGGCAACGTTTATAGTTACGGCAATGAGTTACAATAAAAATTTAACAATTTAAATTTAATTTAAATTTAAAATTTAGAAATAAAAACAAAGAATGGTGCCCAATAAATTTTTTCTATAATAACTTTAAGTCCTAGTGGTATTCAGTGTGTAAGAGGAAAAGACAGATAAAATACAACGGCAAGAAGAGACTGGACACAGCATTGTTTTACTATTTTAAGTGTTTAGTTTGTTTTCAGTGTTAACTATTTGCAATTACAATAGTTTTGTCATGAATTGAAGGCCCTTTTTTATACTTTGTGCAATTTCAACCAGTTATAAATTTTCATAATTTTTCCATCATTTTTTTTTAAACATTCACATAATAGTCCATCATTTATTACATATATTATTTTTGTAGGAGTATATGTATGTAACATTTTTTTTTATATTTTATATTTTAAATAATTACGATAATGTTGTAAATGTTTGCTTGAATTTAATATCGGCAATTTAGTTTAATTTTTATAAAGTATGAATGAATGAATTGCTTGATATATTCTATTTGTATAAAATTATTCTCTTATATGTCAAATTATTTTATTTTACTCTTTTATTAAAAATATATTTTTATTAAATTAAATCAGCTAGTTGGCAATAGTTTCCCAAATTTTAAAATTTGCATCGGTTTTTGTAAAATCGAAATAATGTGAAAATCTTCTTAATAGCAAGATAAAAAAATGTGAAACGGCCTCACTAATTAATAATTTTATGTATTCACGTATGATTCCGAAATGAAGTCTTTGATAATATTGGTTATAAATGTCATGTAAAAACACAAAAAATTAATTGAGTCCTAAGACCGTGACGGCAACATTACATAACCATAAACAGATGTTCCCACTTGTTAGATTATTTACACTTGTATAAATAAATATTGTTACTATGTGCAAACTATAATTTGATCACGCTTGCTATTTTTTTTTACTTTTTACAATCTACTTAATCAAAGTCAACATTCGATAAGATTTAACGCATATTTATACTTTTGTGATTGTTGCATTATTAAAATACTGTCATCAATGCAAATTATCGATTTAATAGTGAGATATTTACCATTATAACTTAAATGATATTTTTATATACATAATTCTACTGTACGTGTGTTGTGACTGAACTCCTCCTAAACGGCTGGACCGATTTGCATAAATTTTTTTGTATGCTTTTGAGTGGCACCCCGGGTGGTTAAGATTTACAATTCGGTCCAATTAGACAAAGGGGCGTGGTACCTCCCATACAAACCACAAATTAAAAATCTATTATTTCTGCTCCTGATTACGGTATTTAAAAAGAATTTGGTATTTCGGTTGAGTGAAAATATTTTACGTTCTGCTGCAAATATAGGCGGGATTTGATAAAGCCGTGTGGTACCTCCCATACAAATCTTCTTTATGCTTTACATTCACAAACCATTCATTCAATGCATTTAATTTTTTTGTGCGCTGTGTTTTGATATTACGTGTTTTGATATTGCGTCGCATTTACGTAAATATTGAGCGTTGTTTAGTTCATAAATACACACACGCCGTAAATTCGTTGCCAGCCGCCAACTGCCTCCAGTGTGCATTGGCGGATGACGGTGAAAGGCCCAAAGTAGCATCGACTCGATTACTGCCGCCGTTAAAATAATCACGGTGGTCATCGAGCTTATTTCTTTGCGTTTCTTCTTTGCGATCTCACAAATTCGTTCTCAATGGGTCAGCTAGTTAACTATAGAAGAATTGCTTTTTTCTTAGAAATTTTTTTATAATAATTGTAACAATTAGTATATATATTATATTTGTAATAATACATATTGAACTGATGAAAAATGAAAACTAAATGATAAGTTTTGTTTATTTTTAAGTCAACTTAATTCTCACTCTCTTTATCAGGAATTAAATTGATTTTTTATAAAAACTTTTTAACAATACATAATAATTTAACTTCTCGAAAATAATTAACGGGATTTCGACCCCACAATAACTCAACAACAATATTAACTTTGTTTCGTTTACTTGCGTTCTTAAAATAACTAAAAAAAATACTATAGTATTATTTCATTTAGTGCACTCTATATTTGTAATTTACTTTTATTAATTTCCTTGGTCCATTTTGAAAGTGTTTCTAAGTAACTAATGAGTAGCTAAACCTGGTCCATTTAACACCATATAAGTATACGTTTTTCAACTTTCATTAAAATCGGTTCAGGAGTAATTTATTTATTATTTTCTTCTGACAGTAGTTTTTAAACAGGCATATGTTTTCTATATAATAAAATAAATTTCATTAAAATCGGTTCAGTCATGACTGAATTGACTCCATCAGAATCACGGGAAACATGAATAGAACAACAATAGACAATTCCAACAGTGACAAAAAATACATTAGCGTAACTTATGTTGAAAATATTACCGATAACAAATCATTTAGGAAAATAATTTCAGACAACAACGTTACCTTTACACACAAATCTAACAGCACAGTAAAACACTTCTTCAAAAACCCCAAGGATAGAATTGAAAAGAGGGACATGTGTAACGTTGTATACGAAATTCCGTGTAAAAGCACAGCTGACCAACAATGTGACCAAGTTTACATCGGACAGACGAAACGATCACTTCAGACAAGAATAAATGAACATGACACAGACATTAAAAAGAAGAAGACCACTATGGTCATTGCACAACAAAAAACACGAATAACAGACATAGAGGGTAAACAAAACAGACGCTTAATATTAGAAAGTCTGAGAATAAGACAAAAAGGTAACAAAACAATGAACACTAAGGAGGACATGGACAAAATTAGCAACAATTACAATTTAATTCTATAGTGCTAAGGTTTGTGTATTATTTTATTAGATATTTAATTAAATATTAATTAACAATTGTACTGATTGATGTTTTTAGAATAAATATATGTAAGTTTAAATACTCCCTGAAAAAGCCGGGAAATACCGGCGAAACGTAGGAGAAAAAAGATATGAAAATGTTTTCAATCTTACTTCACTAAACGACCAGTATAGCCAAGTCAGTAGGATAACACAATAAAGATAAGAAAACCAACCCTGCTTTATCAACTTAACACATGACTGGTTATATTTCTTTCATTTCCATCTTACAGACCCATTTAGAAACCAGGCAGAGATAACGCTTCATTTCATTTTTACACGATTGCTTCTCTTTGGCGTGGATCAACTTCAAGATATATTCAATAACAAAATTAAATTAATTCGAAATATAAAATTTAAAATATTTAATAATAAAAACGTTTAACTTGTTATCAATAAGTAAGTAGTAACAAATATTTAAATTTTTAAATTTATAAACGACTAAATTTTAAACTTGAAGAAAATTATTTAATTGTAAATTAAAATACAAAACGTATAAATTTTTCGGTTAATAATATTTAAAATTAAATAAATAGTGGTTTAATTGAGTAATAATAAAATTAAATTATTATTTCAATATTGTTAAGGTTAACTTCAAATAAAAAAGAAACAAAAAGAACAAAACTTATTAAGCAAAACATTACATAAATTTTAAACTTAAGTAAATATATACAATTTTACAATGATGTCAGTTATCCATAGATGCAATATTTTGCTTATCTTGCTTTAAATTTATCAATGAAATTAGAAGTGGCGAAAAGATAATAGCTAACAACGGCAATGAACGGGGAAGTTCCAACGAATTAACAATGAACATCGTCAAAATTTTTCCAAAGAATAAAAAAGATTTTAAAATTGCTCATATTAATGCACAGAGCATTAATAACAAAATTAATGAATTTAAATTTAAACCTGGCTTGCGGGAAGAACATTGAATAGCTTTGTATGTCCCTACGGCTTTTGTATGTGTCAAATGTGGACTTGGACATCCAACACCAAATTGCGCAAATGATGTTGAAACTCCTCCCAAATGTGTACATTGTTTAAAACAACATACTGCTAGTTACAGAGGATGTGAAATATATCAAAATTTATTAAAGACAAAACTTTCTGAAAAACGAGCCATCATTAAACATCAAAACCAATTTTTCCCTAGCCAAAAAGACTTTCCTTCCGTTAATTTAAACTCTAACCAAAATCAAAACAATTTCGCGGGAAAATCCTATGCGAATGTAACAAGTGAAGGTGTCAACAACAACATCATGAAAAATATTGAAAAATTATTAAATAAACAAATAGAACTGACAAATACACTTATGAATATGATGTCTCTTCCCATTAATAAACTATGCAAGTGTAAACCTAAGATTGGCAGTATGGAACGCTAATGGACTTGCGAGTAAACTAAACGAAATTGATTATTTTATGAAAGAAAAGCATATTGACATATTTCTCATTTCTGAAACCCACCTTACGTCAAAATCTCATATAAAAAAAAAAGGTTATGATTTTATTTATACAAATCACCCAGATGGAAAAGCCCATGCTGGTGCTGGGTTATTTATAAAATCTTCTATTCGTTATGAACCTGAGAAAGAATTTCAAAAAGATTAAGACACACAGTTAAATGCGAACATTACGAAAGCTACTATGAATCTTTGGGACCCCGTTTTATTGTTGCTGGTGATTATAATGTATTTCAGGCAACAATTATTCAACACTTTCTGGGGGAAACCCCACATATTGGCCCACTGATGTAGCAAAGATACCAGATCTTCTCGATTTTGCTGTGTATTCTGGAATCTCTAGGCAGTGGCTAGATATTTTAAATGACGATAGCTTAAGCTCTGACCATACACCGCTTTTAATTAATTTTAATGCTAATGTGAAAATTTCATCTAAAAATGGGAAACTAATCAAACAGAATACTAACTTGGACTTCTTTAAAGAATTTGTTGGAAATAATTTAAATTTAAAAACCGAAATTAACACAGCGAAAGATTTAGATGACGTCATAGAATCTTTTAACTTATTAATACATGAAGCTGCGTCCTTATCTACCCCTCCGTCATCCTTTCGTACACAGGATTTAGGTCGAAAAGTGCAAGCATCCGCTGCTGCTCGGGATTTAATAAAACAATCTAGACGTTTAAGAAGAGTGTGGCACCGAACCAGATACCCAAGGGATAAGGCTAATTGGAATTTGGCAATCAAATTATGATCAGAAATGTTGGCAAAAGAGAGAAATGAAAATATTAGTTCATATCTAAAAAAACTAAAACCCCAAAACAAAAATAATGCTCATGAACTCTACAATGCTACTAAATTTCTCAAGAGACCTGCAAAAAGAAATGTTCCTATCAAAAATGCTTATGATGCTTGGCTCAGAACTCACAAAGAAAAATCTATTGCATTTGCAGAACATCTAGAATCAATTTTTAAGCCTGATCAAACGAGTACTTATGGCGACGATGTAGCTCACTTCTTGAACATAGCTTGTCAAATGGAGTTGCATATTAAGCATATAATACCTAATGAAATTAAAACGAAGATAAATGGCCTTAATAATAAGAAATCTACGGGATATGACAAAATTAGTGCGGCTGCAATAAAGTCTTTGCCTTTTAAGGGAATCTTATTCTTAACTTTAATATTTAATTTCATATTACGTCTCCAACACATTCCTTTACATAGAAGTGTGCTAAAATTATAATGCTTTTAAAACAAGGTAAACCAGAAAATATTTTACGTCGTACAGACCTATTAGCTTATTACCTATTTTATCAAAATTTCTTGAAAAATTGTTTCTCAAACGTTTAAACGCATTTCTGCAGAAATACAATATTATTCCCGATCATCAATTCGGTTTTCGAAGTCAACATGGTACACCAGAACAGTGTCATCGAATTATTAAGGTTATATCTGATTATTTTGAAAAAAAAAATTCTGTTCTTCTGTATTTTTGGATATTCAGCAGGCTTTTGATAAAGTATGGCATGAGGGATTATTTTACAAATTGAAAAACCTGCTTTCTGCTCCATTTTATTTATTCTTTTTATCATATTTGAAAAACAGATGTTTCTTCGTCAGAGTCAACAAAGATTTTTCTCATATTTGTCAAATTGAAGCTGGGATCCCTCAAGGAAGCGTCCAATTTTATATACCATATACACCTATGATATGCCGACAAAAGAATTTTTAACAGTGGCTACTTATGCAGACGACACAGCACTCTTATGTTGTAGAGAAACCTCCACAGAGGCTTCTAGAATTTTACAGCTGCAGCTAAATAGTCTTTATGATTGGCTTACAAAATGGAACGTTGTTATTAACACCCAAAAGTCAAGTCACATCACGTGTACAACAAGAAGGCAAAATTGCCCAGCTATGTTTCTCAATGGCACTTTAAGACTCACATGGAAAGCACATATTAGCGCGAAAAGAAAACAACTTGACATCAAATTTAAGCAAATGTACTGGGCCGTAAATCTAAACTGTCTTTGGAGAATAAGGTCCTACTTTACAAAACTATTTTAAAACCTATATGGACTTATGGCGTAGAGTTATGGGGCACTGCTAGTAATTCCAACATAGAAATATTGCAAAGATTCCAATCCAAAGCTTTGCGGTCTATAACGAATGCTCTTTTTTATGTAACAAACAAAGCTCTTCACAACGACCTAAACATACCGTTTATTAAATACGAAATTAGAAGATTCAGCTCCAATTATTTAGAAACGCTTAGTAATCATACAAATATACTAGCAATTACGCTTTTAGATGAGACTGACGAAGTTAGAAGGCTCAAACGAAATCATATTCTTGATCTCCCTGACATTTAAGTTCGACTAACGTTCGTAATGAAATGAGAGCATAATAATAAATAAAAATTTGTAATGCTTATAATATTAATTATTTAATTTAACTCTATGTATGTAAATATTATTTTCATATGTAACTTAAATTTTTGTTTTCAATAGAAAGCAATCAAACATGTTATTTTTGCTAACTTAACCCATTTGCTTATTATTGTAAGATAGATTGCAAATAAATATGTAATAATAAAAAAAAATGTACACATATATTTAAAATATAAATTTAATGACCAAACATTACAAAAAATTAAAGTATTAATTATTAATATTATGTAGGTACAGAGTTTTGTTTTATAATTTTATACACCAAATAATTTTGTGCAACATTCTTCGTATCTGCTTTTAAAATTATTCTTTTGGTTAATGGTACTTTAATTATTTGTAACTTTATAAACCATGGTTTCGGAAAGGCAATGCAACAAAGAGACACCGTATGACACATGAAAGAGATTTAGAAACGTTAAACTTAATTTTCAATACAAAATTGCCAGTCGAAATGTAAATAGGTACATAAAACCCGCAAAAAGCGAGTATTATTCTAAAAGGGTTGGCACTACAATTGACAAAAGCCAAACATGGAACACTAATTGTGAAATTGTCAGTGGTAGTGATGTCGGAAATTTTGACTGCAATATTGATGCAAATGTTCTCAATAAAACCTGATCAAATCAGAGTCCAACTTTTTTTTTCCAAAACCTGATAAATTTGGGTGATGGTGTTGTTTGTGAGCACTTTCGGGTTTCCTGTATGTAATGTTAACACGTTTTTCAATTAAATCAAATGCTACGGGAGCTGATAATATATACCCAAAATTAGTTAAAGTGCCTTTGCCTCTAATTCTCCCATACATCACAAAGATTTTTAAAAATATTATCATATCATCTGCATTGTGATCGATATGCCAGCTTGCGAAAATATTGCCTCTGCCCAAAGCAAATGGCGACGACAGACCAATTGCCATTCTTTACTTTCTATTAAAAAGTTTTAAAAAAATTTTATGGCAGCAAGTGCTGTCATACATCAACGGCAATAAATTATTTTCTAGTATGCAATCTGGTTTTCGTCAGAACCATAACTGAGATACTGCTCTTGCAGAAGTGATTGAAAGTATACATCAGCAATCGGAAAGTGAGAACATTTGTTTTTAGTACTTTTAGATAACTCTAAAGTATTCGACGCAGTGGATCATGATATATTACTTAGAAAATAAAAATTCTTCTTCATAAAAATCGAATCATACACAGTCGGTTTTTGTAAATAAAGTGTGGTCAGATAAATTGTCACTTATCAGAGGTGTGCAACAAGGTTTATTCTAGAACCACTATTATTTTCAATATATGTGAATGATTTGCCCAAATTGCTTTCAAAATACAACATCCATCTATACGCAGACTATGTGCAACTTACACTAGGTACCGCAGTTGAAGATGCTACCACTGGTCTATCGCATTTCAATAATAAATTAAAGAAAGTTTATTGTTGGCTTGTGCAAACAGACTTTGCTTGAAACCGTATAAATGTAATAATATTGTAATTGGCAAAAAAAAGTCTAGCTACAACTTTTTCCGGAGACATTGTTTTGAATGACAAGAATATTGCAATTGTTAATAAGGCAAAAAATCTCGGCGTAATTTTTAACAACTGGTTGACATAGTCGAACCACGTAAACGCTTTTATTCATTATATGCAATATTTCGCTCCGTAACTGATATAAACTTTGCTTGCCAAAGAATACTTGATTCTAACGTTAATGTATAGATGTAAATTATTTGGTAACTGTGACGCCATTTATAAGAGAAAATTGAATGTTCTATATAATAATATTATAAGAAATGTCTATGATATGCGTAGATTTGAACACGTTTCATCTGTATCTGTTTCAAATAATCATTACGGGGTTAACTTCGAAACCCTTATAAAGATCTGTGATGTGGATTTTTTACACAAACCCTTAAAGATTTCTTTGAAAAAATACGTTTTCCCAATCGCATAGAAATCGAAACATTATAATATCTTGACATCTTCTCATAAAATACACATTATTCAAAACAGAAAAATATATATACATATTTTAAATGTATTACTGCAGGAAAGCCCATCCATATGGTCATTTCACTACTGCTCATAAAACTTATCAGTGGATTTTACCCTAAACTTTTTATAGAAAATTCAATTTTATATCGTAAATACAGCAAACAATAAAACTCAAAAAAAAACTTTAATACAAAAATACAGCAAACATTTTAAAAACAAAAACACTTTTTATTTTCAAACTTTGTACAGAAGCGTTTCCTTTGTAATTTAAAAAATAAAGAAAATAAAAAATATTTGTAAAGGATTTTACAAAAATGAAAAGTAGATGTTTTATAAAAATATCATAAAATATCTGTTGCAGACTGTTCCAAGTTGAGCATTTGTTTCAGAGCACACTCCTTGTGATGATAATTTATAGCTAATAAATTATACACATTACTGCATTACTTTTTTGCAATTTAAAGTAGAAATAGTGCAAGTTAAAGCCATGATGAAAACGATTTTTGAGGTTATATTCAGCTGATAAAACGTGATTGATGAAATATTTTTATTCATTGAATAATTTTATTAATTAAATTTATTGTTAATTAGATATTTTTCATAAAAGTGTTTTTTTTTTTATTTTAGAAAATACTTATTTTAAGCACAGTTATAAGACTTTTTGCCTGATTATACATTATATATAAACAAATGTGTATATAGATAAATACTTTTTAAACCCAATGAACATGGATGCAAATATATGTAATTAGTAGGAAACTTTGCGCAGCACATTTAAAAATATAACGCAAATTGACAGACTATAGCGGTAGTAAAATTTAGAAGAAACTTTTGTTAAACCACAGCCACTATAGACCAGCATCTTCGAAAAGAGCGATCTACTTTTCATCTTAGCAGGTCCACTTATCTACCATAATGACAGTGTTATGTTGAAAACCTGGAAAAATTTTACTATCTGGATAATGTGGGACACCATAGATTAGATAAAAACCGTCTAGTTAAGGCAATAATTGCCTTCCATTAGCAAACTGTCTCCAACGAATATAGTAAAAATCAAGAACGCATGCGTCAAACAAGTGCTGCTCTACCCCTCGGAAACATAACTCATTAGTAATAAAATTAAAAAAAGTACAATTTTGCTGAGCCCGTATCTGAGAAATATACTGAGAATATTTTGGCCACGAACAATAAGTAGCAAAGAACTTTGGTAACTAAGAAAAAAAAAAAAAAAATGAAATAAAACGTCATAAGTAATGCTGGAATCTGCAAGGCACACGCGGCCGTGGTAAAGCAAAGAACATTTGTAGGCACACTATAATCGTCGAAGCATGCAAAACTTTTAATGAACTATATGTTATAAACAACAATCAATATTCTATTGCAATAGTTTCAGTTGCTGGTAAAATACACAGTAAATATTTCTATTATTGCGTAAAATTGAAAATTGAATATAAAAAATTACAATTATCATATTATTATTATTATTTATTATATTTTTTATTTGATTATTATTTTCAGTTTTATTCGACCTTAAAATCGTTAAAATTTAATTTAAAAAGAGAGCATTTAAAAGATCAATACATATTTAATATTATTATTATTATTATTATTATTATTATTATTAACTAGCTGTATGACCCGGCTTCGCTCGCAAACTATCTGCTAATGATTAATATTTCATATGGAGTTAAAAAAAAAATTCAGCACAAAGAAGAAACGACACAAATTTTTCTTTATTTATTGTTTAAATAGTTCTAAAGGTTATTTATCCAAAACATAAACAAACGAAAAAGGTTAGCATATAGCTCTTTTTAAAGCTTGATAGTAAACAATATGTTTTGTTTTTCTGTTGGGAGAGAAAATAAACAGTGCTGACGGTGTCCCAACTCTTGAGCATGCAACATACAATTGCTCGTGGGAACAACATTGGGATTCTAGGTTTGACCCATACACTTTTAGCGATTGCCCTTGGGATATATTAATCATCATTGCGAATGCACGGCGAACGGGAAATTGGATACGTTTAAGCTTAAATGGTAAATCACTTGGTATGATAGGTATCCTTGGAGTAAGCAGCTCTTTTTTTGGTATAAATTTATACACTTTAAGGAAAAAAATTTTAAAATTGAAACTTAAAATGCATATTTTACTAAATTGAAAACAAATTCACCAAAGAATTTGAACTTTATTGAAAAACATGCAATCTATTTACATACATATGTACATCTGATTTTATTGTGAATTTTAAATAAAGTAAGATTTTTTACTAAAATTGTGACGGTATTATCTCCAAAAGATCTGGCAGCTATGTATGGTAGTAAATTAAAAAAAATCTTCAAACATAAAAATACATTTTTGACTGTTGACATGTTAGAACAATGTTTGGTTTCGCCGTAGTTGAAAATGTTGCTTCTCTTTATTTGGTATTTTATTTTGTTTTCTTTTTGTTTTGTTTTTCTTTTTTTTTTTAATTTGAACTACGGGTTTTTTAGCGTATGCTAAAAACGTATACGTGTGTTTGCACGTATACAAACTCATTAGCATACAAACAACCATAAGGTTCATCAAACCAGTTAGAACGAACATGTCTAGTCGTGAATAACTGATTTGTATTTACAACAACAACAGAAGAAAATTAATAAATGAATTTTCTAAGTTTTCCGGAAAATGTTATAATTTTTTTTTCATACAAACCATCTGCTGAAAATTTCGAATCGAATAAAACAAAAATCAGCCAAATCGCTCCAGCCGTTCTCACGCCAACTCATTACATACGTGGACCATTTCATTTTTATATATTATTATTATTAATTACTATTCTTTTTCACTTGCAAATTGCTATTTTATTTTGAAAAATACCTGTTCTCATTTAAAAAACAATTATTCTCACTTCAAAACTAAGGAGCATAATTGTACACTGAAAAATTAGATATATGTACATAATAATATTTAGAAATATTTACATTAAACATTTTTTATTATTTCATTAACACGTCAGATTTATTTTTTTGAATAAGTAGTAAAAGTTTATAGTGACTTAATTTAACTTACTTATTGCCGAAGAATACTTGAGACTGTTAATACAAACTAAATATGTACGTACATGTATTCACACATCTTTATATGCATATCAAGAGTTCGTTTGTTTGAAACATGATGCGCAGTAATGCATACATACATATCTATTTAAAAATTATTTAAAACAGAATGATGAACACAGGTAGCCAACAATGATATAGTTTTTTATTTAGATAGTTTTAATATATATTTTTTTTAAATTTAAATATGCTTTAAAAACGTAAAAGTTCACAAAAGTACTTCCAAGTTTGTGAATAAAATTTAAGAAACTTATACTAAGAAATCAAAATTTTCATTGAAGCCTCTAAAGCTTTACTGATGTAAGCTTAGAGTAGGTAGGTGCATTTATACAAGCATAGATGGAGAAGTATAAGGAAAAATGTTTTGCCTTTAACTTTTAACATAAAGTTTATATATTTCATTATTTGCAGTGTACAAATTTTACCCGTAAGTAAAAACAAACAATGCACCAAGGCAAAACAATTCACCAGGTAAGGCTGTTTTAATGGTTTTCTTATATTCGCAGATTTTTGATTTTAGACGAGTGTCGAACAACATAAAATAAATTTATTACGCATGTCATAAAAAATAACTAATTAAAGTATCTGATAAAATATTGTGGCAAGGTATTCAAAATGAATAGTAAAAAACAAGACAAATTTTGTACGTAAATAATCTGGGGGTTATGTGTGATAACTTTAAGCCGCAAAATAAAGCGGTAAAAAGATTCACGATCAATGGACTACTGTTTCTATCTTTGTACTGAAGATAAAAGTACGTCTTACCAATTATGTTCTTTGTAATCAGTTAATTTTACGTTACATAGTTCTTAGAAACACAATTTTCAATCACAAATCAAATATAAAGTCACGGTGTGATACTTTTTAGACGCTTTTTAGATATTTTCACCATTTTCTGCTATAAAAATCTTTTAGCATTTTTTATTAGTATGAAATGTTTATGTTAATAAAAACAATTAATTTGAATAAAAAACTTGAAATATGCCTAAAGGCATATTTTGAGTAAAAAATTTAAAACAATACACGAACTAATATACTTTTGTTTGATAAACATTATTGTGCTTGAGCGCCTTGCATAATAATTAAAAATAATATTAACGATTGCGTGATTCTGATAGTTTAGACAATTAGTATTTTTAATAGTTTAACACATGATTTGCAATACTTACGACAAGTTTTTTCGTTGGTAAGATGGCGGGGGGTTGGGGGACTGGCGGACTTATGGCTTTGATGGCTTGCGTTGGCGGTGGAAAAATTTCCGCAGGCTGCTTAACGTAAAACAGGTTAACTCCAAAGTGTGAAATTTTGTTGGTTTTCTAAAACACTTTATGGGATAACTTGTATTCCTAACAACAGCCTTTAAAAATGCCGTTGTTTTTTTTTGCGCTTTTCTTTTATGGTTTATGTGTTTATAAAAAAAGGACGTTTTTATATATGACGTAGAAAAACCACAATATTTCTGAAGGCTTGCATTTAATGCCTACCTTTCTCAGTTTTTTTATTTTTAAGGAAAATATTTTTTGATTTCTTAATTTCTTTTAACTTTGGCTGGAAGTATATTTTTGATATTAATTTAATGTTTTTAACTCGATGTAGTCTTTTCACTTATTTCCTTTTTCCGTGTAAATAAATAAATTTTGACTATTTTTTATTGAAGAATAGAAGCGAAAACTTTTTGAAAGTTTAGTTTTATATTTTTTTTTTATATATTTTAATTTAATTCACAACTTTTTGGTTTGAAGAAGCTCTTTAAATTTTTCTACGTAACAAAACTTTTGTCTTTCAGAATATGTTCTATTTTTTGTTTGGTTTATAAAGCTCTCTACAAAGTGATGATTGCACTAAAACGCGTAGTTGTATGTGGATGATGTTTGTAATCAACTTGTGGGAGGAGCAAACAATTTCAAATAATTTTTCGTTTTATCTCTTTAATTCTTGGTTGCTTTTGATAAAAGTATAAGATTGTATTTTTTTCATTAATATATGTACATTTAATTTAAAATTACAAAGATTGATTGCTTAGCTTATTCCACAATAAACTTTAATTATTTGTTGTTCAAAGTGTCGGATGCGAAAATATTTATAAGAATTTTCCTGATTACAGATTTTTGGGCTTTTTGTTAATTTATATTATGTGACTTTGTTTATACAAACTTATAATTTTTTGGTTATTTAAACTGAACAAGGCTACTTGTACGATTAAGGAACGCAACGACTGATGAACTCGCTTGTCTGATAACGACTGAAGGTCCTTATAGAGAGCAATGCTTGGAAAAAGCGGTAATGCAAAATATTAAATTGTAGTGTTTTGTTAAAAAAAAAGTATACAGAATACAAAAATGAGTATCTTTAATATGTGCAGTAAAACCAACAACAGCAGCAGTAGCTTAAGCAATAACAACGAAAAATCACAATTTTACTCTATCATCGTCTAACACTTCTTTCTACCTTTCTTGTGGGCGACATTACACCCAAAGATACGAATGGCAAAAAGGATTCACTTTGTTATCACGTAAACGGAATTAAGTTTAACATTCACATGAACAAACAAAAGCAGAGAGAATAAAGGACAGAAAACTTTAAAAGCAAAGATACGTTTAGAGTATCAAGAGTATATAGCAGTGTTGCCATTTCACATATGTGACTAGCCAATTAACTTTTACAAAATAGAAAGACGAAAACGTAAATTCAAAATATTTTAAAACAGGTGCAAATTAAAATATATAAAATGAGAGTTATATATCTTATCCAAAAATTAGAAAAATATATAAAAATTTTTTAGTTTTGCATTGAACATAAAAGCATCTGATAGCATTAAATGATTCGATGAACTCCAGAGGAGTAATTGCCAGTTGACCCAAAAGGAAGCAAGGGTTTCTCAGTAGCTAATGTTAAACTTTTATTTTGAAGGTTGCTTGATTGTTTGTGATTTTTTATGTATGTATTTAATCTGGTTCATCACGATGGGTACTTTATTTATGGTTTTGTTACTTCTTCCAATTCAATATTGTCGAAAGATCATTATACGAGGCAATGTATATGGTTAGGTATCCATACACCCAAACATCTGTTTCGATGAGTTGAATTAAAAGCTCTACCCAATAAATGTTAACGAAATAGTTGAAAATTTAAAAGTACATTTTGGCTCATTTGTGAAATTGAGCCCGCTAAATGCTTTTTATATTATTTTAAATTCGTTCAATCTAAATTTTTATGGCATCTTCTTAAAAACGAAAAAAATATATTATGCTAAATTTTAAATTTAAACCAAAATATCACCTCTAACATCGACCCGTAAAATTTTTTACAAAAACCTGATATTTTTTATTTTGCAATCGCAAAATAAAATGGAAACTTGCATCACTATATGAGCACAACAATGATGGCGACAAAATGGAATAACAAATCTCTCTTCGAAGAAAGAAAAGCGCATGTCGCAAGAAATACAACTACATACAGAATACTGTTAAAATGCTGTATACTTATTAAAATTAAAATTTAAAAAAATCGTGCTATAAATATATATAACTATCGTTATTTAACTGTAAAAGAAAATTGTTTGATTCATTCATATTTTTTAGCAAAACTTTTTATTTAGTAAAACTTTTCTCTTATCAGATCAAACCAATGAATGACCAATAAATTATTTTGTATTTTAATTCAGTTTGGGGCTTCGCAAAGTACTTTTTAAAGGAAAAACTCTAACATTTTTATAATCACATTTATATGCGAATACAAAGTCTTATCTTTCACTACCAAAAAAAAAAAAAACAACAGCTATAATCGGTTATAAAAACTATTACAGAAATACGGAAAGGAAGAATAAAAATCCCAACTTGACATTGCGCTACGTGCGTCAATGTTCCAGACGCTGTGAACAATGTGAAGAAATATTCGCTCAACGCACAATCATTACATACACAATTCAAACCTTAAATAAAAACGACAGATACATACAAATATGCAAAAATTGAGGCCAAGCAAATCACGAAAAAAACATCACGTTGAATACTCAATTCATATGTATACTAAAAGCTTTACCCTTTAAAAATATAAACTCAACTATCACTCACCCTGCCGACACTCTTACATTCTACAATTTTTGGAATCCAAAATTTCCAACCATTTCCCTCCTTATTATATTATTATACATATATTATTATTATTTTTAGAAATAACAGAACGGAACTAGAATAAGAAAACAAAGTAATTAGTTACACTCTATTACACTTATCGACAAGAAAATGTCTGTCACATATTTTTACCTATAAGAAGTACATATGCAAAGCACAAAATATCAATTGCTAAAATTTTTTGTAAAATAAAATCCGTATATTTTGATTCGAAAGGAAAATGCTTTTATACTGCCTCATGTTTAGTTTGTTTGTTGTTGTAGTTTCTTTCCGTTAAGATACTAAAAAATTGGAAATATCAAAATAAAGTAGGAAATTACTGGCCTGAAGAAAGTTTTTATTAACCTTTGCTCTCAACTTTTTTTTTCTTTCTCCTCTATAAAGAAAATTAACTTCGCCAGCAAAATGTTCGAGACATCTCTCAGAGAAAAATATTTTAAATACTTTAATCTCCATTATTCTTAGTGCGCATAACCAGGATTTTCAAATATTTCCCGCCAACAGGAAAGCACCTGCTGTCATGGTACCGTAATTAGTTTTGTTTTATCTTTTTTTGTCGACAAGACAGCAGTAAAAAAGTAATTTCTAATAAATAGTTACAAAGCCATAATTTATTGCATTTTGAATAGCGTACGTATATAAAAAATATAAATTTATATTCTAATCAATAGTTTTAATTTTAGTCATCAATACATTGGATATAAATTACTGATCTATGCGTTCTATATAAATAATACATAAAATCGCCGACGATGTTACGAACTCCATGGGCAAAAATCATGTTAATCACGCCTTGTAATAACTGTAGTTGTTTTTGTTTTATTCTTTTTGTAAAATTAAAATAATGCAAAATTTAATGTCAAAGAGGTTTAAATAGCAATCATAACTTTCTAGACTTTAAAAACATTTTTATGTGTTTATCAAAAGATGTTAATTTCAATAAAATTATCGAAATATAAACGAACCGGATTCTAAATGTCCTAATGTCAATTTATTTATTTATTATGTCAATTTTATTATTTATTATTTATTTATTATCAATAAATTTGTTTAAAAACGCAAAGTCAAGTGTTGAAACCTGTTCATTTAGACGATTTGCTCTTCTTCATTTTACTTTTTACAGGAGTTAAAAAATAAAAGTTTCAACCTTGATTTTATTTTCTTTACTGATACATGCCTGATAATAAAAAAATACGAACTAGCGAGGGTCGAATCGCAAAAATCATTTACGAATTATTGTGGCTCTGCTGTTATGGCCATAAGTCGACCACTTCGATCGAACTTTGAGAATAAATGTTGTAATAAATATTGTAATAATTTAAATAAAATAATTAAATATTAAATATATAAAAAAAATAACATAAAATTATTTTAAAACTTCAGTCAGCTGCTTTTAATTTTTTCTTAACTTTTTTATACACAAGAACACGCAATATACAAAAGCAAAGCACGCATTTATACAATTTCAAAAGCAAATGACTCGAAAATGTTTAAACTGATTTCATAAAAATAGGTGTCTCACACATCTGCAACTAAATGTTTATAATTTATAATTTAAACATAAAAGTAATAGCAGTTATTTTACAATAACAACGTTTGTACACAGAAAAAAAAATGGAATTTTCAAATTATTTTTATTTTTGTTGTTACAAACAAAAAATTTTTTGATTGAATTACGGTTGAATTGATAACAAAATTAGTTGAAAATTTTCTTCTTAAATATTATATATTCTTATAATATTATGTATTTTGCACAAATCGAAATTGGTTTTCCTCGGAAAATATAATTAAGTGTAGGTATAATTGTGTTCTTTTTGTAGCGATATGTTTAACGCTGCGCAAGTTTATATTGCTCACCTAAAATCCGATTATACGCCCTTAGGAATCAATGTTGTTTGTATATTAGGCGAATGTTTTATCAACAGATAGTTTTAGGAAACTTTTTTTTTGTTGATTTACTTAGTCTATAGATTTAATATCCTTACAGACTATAACAATATAAAATACATTTTCACAAGATTAATTATACAAAAAGATGACAATATTCTTCTTAATTGTATGTATTTTCCCACAATAATCAATAAATCTAAAATATTTATTAAATTCAGAAAAAATCCTTAATAACGGATCCCAGTTAGCATAGTTCGCTCTGTGCACTTGTAAGGATAGCGGGATAAAATTACGTGTAGGACGTGATGGAATATTTAAACATATATTACTTATTAAAAATAGACAGGACACATTTCCTTTAATAAGATTAAGGACGAAACTAACATTCAACATTGTTCTACGACTTTTTAGAGTCGGAAGTTTAATTAACGCAAGTCTTTTGTTATAGGACGGTAGATTTCGCATATTCCAGTTGATGCGACGAAGGTAAAAGAGTAAAAATTGTCTCTGAACAAATTCAATAGTGTTAATATGGACATTGTATGTTGGGTCCCAAATTATAGAGCCATATTCCAGAATAGGTCTAACTAAGGATGTGTACAATTGCTTCGTTATATTAGGGTCAGTTAATTCCTTAGCCCAGCGTTTATAAATCCCAGGACAGATCGGGCTTTATTCACCTTAAATGATATATGACGTATAAAATTGAGTTTAGGATCAAGTAAGACACCTAGATCAGAAATTGCTTCAACTCTGTTTAATATATCACCGTTCAACATATGTATATTCCACATTAAATTGTGTTCTACGAAAGAAACACATACTGCTACACTTTTTATAATTGAGCTGCATAAGATTAATTTTGCACCAGGAACTCATCGCATCCATATCTTGTTGCAAGAAGATATGATCTGGAAAATAATTATAAGTTAAGAAAAATTTTCACATCATCAGCTTACATGAGGATATTTGAAAACTTTATTACCGTTGATAAATCATTGATAAACAAAGAAAACAACAACGGTCCAAGATGACTACCTTGTGGCACACCAGATTTAACATGAATCGGCTAAGATGTCAGATTCCTGAAGGAAACTTTCTGTATTCTGTTTAACAAATAGGAGGAAATCCATCTTAAAGAGTCAAATGTGAATCCCATGCAATTAAGCTTGTGTAATAAAAGCTTATGATTGACCTTATCAAAGGCTTTAGTAAAGTCGTGTAGTTTGTTGAATCTTTAAAAAAAATATCAATTAAATAAATCATTAGCGGAAGAAGAAGGAGCAGACAAATGTTGTAGAAATGTTGTAGAAATTATTTAATCAATTTAAATGCGAATAGCTTTTCATGTAATGAAACATCTCCGAGCCCATCTTCTTCCTTTGATGAATGCTTAGAAAACGATGTAAAATTTGCAACCAAACATGTACGTACAGATTATATATTAGAAAACTACCTAACAGAAAACGGACTAATAGAGCCTTTACATGTTTTTCCAATTAGTAATTCATTAAAGGCTAAAGGCACTTTAATGCCGCTACGTTTTCAGTTCGAACAAATATTTATTAATGTGGAAACAAAGTATGAAGAAACGTAATTTCACTCAGTCAGAATTATCAAAGCGAAAGTAATCTCTCTATCCCAATTATACTTCAATTTTTTTTTATACATTGATGATTTGTCACCAATAATCCTTTGGGATCAAAATCTAAAAAACAAAACTCGTCCAAGCTAAATACTGTTTTACTCGTATGTTCCGTACTTTAAGCGGACGTTAAGAAATTAATACCAAAACGCGGTTTAAAAAAGTTCATTTTATACTGGGACTCATGTTAGGTGATAACTTAATATTAAATTGAAGTACTATTGTACTTTCCGTCTTATCTGGCTGTTGTTCTCTTGAAGTTAAGGGCGAGCGCTTTCGATGTGAAAACATCATTGTCAAGCCGCGGTGTAATTAGTACTGGTGAGGCAGTGTTGGCGTTCAGGTAGTTCTGTTGTTAAGTAAATTTATCAATACGTCCGTCTTTTATTATTATCTAGGTATTGGTGTCCGTCTGAGGGCGTTTTTCATTTTTTCGTGTGCATGAGTAGTTTTAATAGTATGAAAATTGTGTCTGAGGTCGTGTTTACCTGTTCGTTTATAATGTCACTGTTGAAAGTTTTTGTTTTGTAGATTTCCATGTTTTCAAGAATGTCTAGTCTTCGTCCTTTTTTGGTAGGATGTAATAATGTTATACATTCATCTACTTCCGTTGGTGTATGTCCGTGAGTGTCAAGGTGTAATGCAAAGTTGAAACTTTCCGTTTCTATGAGCGTATGTCTTCTGTAAACCTTGTTTTTAGTGTCCGTCCAGTTTGCCCTATATAAGTTTGTTTGCAGGTTCAAGTAAGTCTGTTTACCCCGCTGGAACTAAATTCGTCAGTTGTTTCTGTCGTTGTTCTGAGATGCTGTCTCAGAGTGTTGCCAGTTTTTAATGCTGTGAGTATTCCTTCTTTGTGAAAAAGATTAATTAGTCTGTATATTTCTGGTCCTGTGTAAATAAAGGTTGAAGTCCCTGGCTTCTTGAAATTATTTTCAGCAAAAAAGCATTTTTGAAAATTAAGCTATCCTAAGAAATGGAATTAATTTGAGAAAAGTGCTGGAAAGTGGAATTTTCACAGAATTCGGAATAGCTACTACTTCTACTTCTTCCTCTTTCTTCATTTCGCGTTACTGAAAATTTTGCTGTTGACGTGATGCACGATATTTCTGGAGGGGTATGCCATAAAATTATTAGTAAGTCTCTTATAGACTTAAAGAAAAAATTACCTACTTTTCAATATGAAAATGACATGAATACTAGAATAAAATATTTTTTATACATCAATGATAAAGACACAAAGAATGTTAGCATAACTCTAAAAGAAATAGATAGTTTTAAGCTTCCGTTGTCAGCTAGGTAAATGATGTCACTTTGCTACTATTTTACGATTTTATTAGGGGAAACAAATCCCATAATGATGAAGTAAGGGCCTTTTCATTAAAATTTTTTGAGTTTATTGATAAAAATTTAAACCCTAAATAGAATTTACCAAATCTTATTTAGAAGCAATCTGACTCCCAAATTCCATAATTTACTTCAGTATAGAATAATAATGCAGAAATGAAGACCGATACGAAATTATTTGAATTTTAAAAATGAGGTTAAGCATTAAGAGTTTAAGATTTATTTTCACGTAGTAACTTCCAGAAAAAATATAAAGCACCAAATAAAATTTGCAAATGTCATATTGTTAAAGGTAACAATAATAATAATAATAATAATAATAATAATAATAATAAAAATAATAATAATAATAAACGTCTTGTTATTTTGAGTTCTTTTATTACAAAATAATAACACAAATAAACGATTTATTTCTTTTCAATACACACAAAATAAACACGATGGTAACTTTGTTGTCTTTACTTACTGATAACGTAACTTGAATTAATTAATTCGTCCAGCAAGTAGTGCGGTGCTCGCACATACAAGAAAATTCTACTTTAACATCACCCCATATTTTTGTTATTGCTTATATATATCAGTTTAGGCGCCTGTTTGGCTGTGTTAGTTGTTTTTGTTTTCTGTTGTTTGCTTATTTGGTAGAATTTCTTATAAGCATGTCGTTGTTGTCTTGTCTGTATAATATTTTTTAGAAAACCACGTAGTTTGTAAAATGCACAGTGGGTCGTTTACTTTTTTACAACAATATTAAACAGAAAGAAGGACGAACCCAACGTTTTTAACAAAAACTATTAAAGATGCTGTGATAAAAAATTAATATCGGTGTAATGACATTGCAATATTTTTGGAGGGTATTATATGGACCTATATATATGACAGCATCTTTTATTGGAAAATACCAAAATCATTTTAACATTTTGAATATAGTTTACATAATAAACATTACATTATTGTTTTATGTTGCAAAAAAGTGACCAACGTATATGGCCATCATTTGCTGCCTTCGAAATATCCACTTTAGCCGCCCGTTGAAAAAAAACAACTTCTTCAGAAAGAAGATTTATTAAATTGAAAGAATTCTATCACAGCGTTTACTAGGACTACATAATATTAGGAAAGTTCAGAGGATGATGAATCTATAGCTACTCAGAATGAGATGCACCTCTTATTGAAGGATTGGAATATAGATTATCTGTGTAATCATTTCATTGCTAAGTCTTTGTCAAATATTTTTTAGACCGACGGACGTACTAATTTTTTAGACCGATTGACGTACTTAAGATGCTTAAATCGAGACAGGGTGATATGCTGTTTAATTGCTTCTCTATAAATATAAATTTGAAAAATGGGAAACGTTGAATGCTTAAATAAGTACCAATATAAAAAATTGCGCCTCTTTTACAGAGAACAGTCTTTTTTCGGTCATGACTGTCCTTTGAGACAGATAAAATGGAAAGCATATTTTTTAGTACTGTGAAATGCACAAAGTTCTCTGCGACGAGCATCGAAATTTATTAATTATATAGAAGCAAAAGTTTAAAAGCATCTATTTCTCACTCTACGGACTTGGAAAAAGAAATCTGTCAAATTTGTTCCTTCAGAAAGAGTGGTACTACAAAACAGGCAGAAGGGGAAAAATTTATAAAATATATTAATAACTAGCTGTACGACCCGGCTTCGCTCGGAAACTATTTGCTAATGATTAATATTTCATATGGGGTTAGAAAACAATTTTCAGTACAAAGAAGAAACGACACAAATTTGTTTCATTTTATTGGTTTAATAGTTCTTGAGGTAATTCATTAAAAAATAAACAAACAAAAAAGGTAAGCATACATATATATGTAGTTCAATTTAAAGCTTGATAGTAAACAATATTTTTTGTTTTTCTGTTGGGAGAGAAAATAAACAGTGCTGACAGTGTCCCAACTCTTGAGCATGCAACATACAATTGCTCGTGGGAACAACGTTGGGATTCTAGGTTTGACCCACACACTTTTAGCGATTGTTCTTAGGATATATTAATCATCATTGCGAATCCACGGCGAATGGGATATTGGATACGTTTAAACTTAAATGGTAAATCACTTGATATGATAGGTATCCTTGGAGTAAGCAGCTCTTCACCTACAAACTTTCCTATAATTATTATTGCTAAGTTTTTGCCATCAGCGTTTTAATAACCAATCTCTTGTACCATCGCATAGTATTGGCTGATTCAGGTTACGTAACATGACTACTACCGCTCAAACGTTAAGCTGGAAGTTATGTGATGGTATTCCCGGTAAGTTTAATGAATTTTTTAATTTATTTAATCAACGTATTTGTTTTTTGCAGCCAAAATGGCTCTTTCACGTAACCAAAGTTAATCGCTATAATTTTAAGCAATGTATGTGAAAAGTTTTGCAATTAGTTCGTCTTTAGACGTTGTAAATTGGCAAGAGCTCATTGGAAAGGAAATCTGGCCTGTTGTAGATTCACTCGGTTTTTTCCACTGCCAATGTCTAACAATATATAAGAATAGATAGATAAACCTAGACGTAGATAATCATTCAAATTTTAAGGAATGTTGACTGCTAACAAAATTGTTCGAAGTTTAGCTTTTATTTTTTACTTTAGCAATAAAATTTTAGAACAAAAGAATTTTGATATTGGATTTTTCAGCATATAAGCGATATGCATATGTATGTATCGTTAAAATTTGATCGCGTAGAAAACTATTTTTTAAATTCAAAGCGAAATGTAATTGTCGGTGACTTAATAACTAACTTTTAAGCCCTCTCTATACACTATATCAAGGGTTTTCTTCTCGTATAAAAACTATTAATTTTAAAATTATGTGAATCAAACCGCACGAAAAATTTTAAAGCACGGATAATGTGCATACGTATGTAGAATATATATTCAAATTTTCACTTTTAGTATTATCCAACACGTCTAAATTAAATCACTGAGCAATGTTTAGGAATTTTATAAAATTTAAATGTAGGCTAAGTAAAAAAATTAAGAAGTGAAAAGGTGTAAAAGGATTAGTTTTATACCTTTCTTTAAATTATTATTGAAGGCATTAAAAAAATTTTTAATATTTAATTTATTGTTACTCATAATTTTAATTATTAAATTTATGTATATTTTGTTAACCTACTTAAAATTGATTTAAATGGCTGTTTTGATGGCGGGTGCTGTTGCCATTTTGTAGTTGAACACCTCATGTAACGAAAAGGTTAACACTTCAAGATGTAATATAAAAACACCTTATAGTTGAGACTCCGCACTGTATAGATGAAACTCGATTGATGTAGAAACAGTTTTGAAATTGATGTTGCATTAGGGTGCGTTGCTATTATTGTTGAAGTTGTTACTACTGTTGTTTTTGATGTTGATCCTTTTTTCTAAACATTTTCTTCAGTATTTAAAGTTTTGATATTGAGCATTATTATCAATAAATGTACTTTATAAGTTACTTAAATTGTCAATAATTATTGGGGCCATTATATGGTATTCAAACAGTTTTTTTTAGTTTAACAGAACATTTTAATTTTCAACTAATTTTGTAATTAGGTTTAAGTTTTTATTATTATTAATTTTTTTTTTGTTTTATTATTTTATATAAGAATTTTTATTTTTAACTTAACAAATAAACTTGCACTTGTGAAAGCTTTAAGCACGTGTGAAAGTTTTAAGCTTTAGTTTTGTGTTTTTTTTTAAATTCAGATTCTAAAGTTAGCTTTAGTCATGTTTTTAATTTATAAATTCTTTATAAAAGTTGTTCACTACGTATTAATTTTAACAAAAACAATATTTTCATCCCGTTTCTATACTGATTAACTTTATTTTTTTTATTTATTTGGCAGGATCGCCATGTAAAAGGATTAAAACACTTTTCTTTATTTTACTTTAGTTTTCACTTGATTTGATCCTAACGACCAGCCGCTTACGCGACTGAACGCTAGTAGTGTACAGTTAATAATGATCATATAATTATTTATTTCTTATAAGCTAACTTATTCTATCAATATAAACAAAGAATATGTGTTGTGGAAATATGCAAACGTTTGCATATTCCCACACATGGGTTTGGTTTAGTGTGGACAATCACATTTCACATTGGAATGTGGGGTGTCCTATTAGAATGCATGGCAATATCGACACTGTCAAACACACTACAAAAGATTTATTTATGTTTTCACTAACATGATTTAATACATAGTATAGAGTATATAAAAAAAAGTGTGTTAAAAACTTTAGTTCTTCGAGATGCTCTTTAAATTTTCTCATGCGAAGAAAAATTACTTCGAAATAAAGTATAGTTATTGTAAACGTATCATGTTCGTTGGGTTCTCCTGGCAAATTCTGTAACACAAGCAAAGCTAGTGTTTATTAAAACGTATATATGTATATGTACATATGTAAGTCAATTTTTTATATATGTAATTATATTTTTTTTTTTTGGTATAAATTTATACACTTTAAGGAAAAAAATTTTTAAAATGAAACTTAAAATGCACATTTTACTAAATTGAATTTAATTGAATTTAATTGAAGTAAGAATTTTTCCCCAAAATTGTGACGGTTTATCTCTAAAAAATCTGGCAGCTATGTATAGTAATGAATTAACAAAACTTTCAAACAAAAAAATACATACTTAACTGTTGACATGTTAGAACAATTTTCGGTTTGGCCAAAGTTGAAGATGTTGTCTCTCTTTATTTGGTCTTTTATTTTCTTTTTGTTTTTTTTTTTTTAAGTGTGTTTGCACGTATGCAAGCTCATTAGCATACAACCAACTACATAGCTTCATCAAACCAGTTCGAACGAACACGTCGAGTCGTCAATAACTTATTTGTATTTACATCGACAAAAGCAAGAAGAAAATGGATAAATGAATTTTCTACATTTTCCGGAAAATTTTATAATTTTTCGAATCGAATAAAAAAAAATCAGCCAAATCGCCCCAGCCGTTATGACGCTATTACATTACATATTTGGACCATTTCATTTTTATATATATAGACGTATTGTGCTCGATGGGCTCTCCTGACAAATTCTGTAATATAAGCAAAGCTTGCTGATGTTTATTAAAACGTATGTATGTATGTATATGTACATATGTAAGTCAATTTTTTGTATAAATATATTTTTATGGTATAAATTTATATACTTTTAGGAAAAAAACTTAAAAAATTAAACTTAAAATGCATATTTTTCTAATTTCAAAACAAATTCACAAAAGGATTTGAACTCTTTATTTTTTCCATACAATATACATATTTCAAAGTTTGAAAAACATGCAGTCTATTTACATACATATGTATGTACATGTGATTTTATTGTGAATTTTAAATGAAGTAAGATTTTGTACCCAAAATTGTGAGGGTATTATCTCTAAAAAATCTGGCAGCTATGTATAGTAATGAATTAAAAAAAATCTTCAAAGATAAAAATACATTTTTGACTGTTGACATGTTAGAACAATGTTTGCTTTCGCCGAAGTTGAAGATGTTGCCTCTCTTTATTTGGTCTTTTATTTTGATTTCTTTTTGTTTTGTGTTTTTTTTGATTTGATCTACGGGTTTTTTTTAGCGTATGCTAAGAATGCATACGTGTGTTTGCACGTATACAAACTCATTCGCATACAAACAAGCACATAGCTTCATCAAACCATTTCGAACGAATATGTTGAGTCGTGAATTTGTGTTTAGAACAACAACAGAAGAAAAGTAATAATTGAATTTTCTGTTTTCCGGAAAATTTTATAATTATAAATAAACAATAAAACAAAAATCAGCCAAATCGCTCCAGCCGTTCTCACGCCAACTCATTACATACGTGGACCATTTCATTTTTATATATATAAATAAATAAATATAAAATATATATAATATAGATTATAGTTATTTGACCTTTTTAATATTTTTAAGTAGTTATTATATTTTATAGCATGTTTATTATTAATTTAAAAGGTCTTTATTTTATAAATAAAAAATAAAGACCTAGTGCTTAATAATAAACTACTACAAAATATATTAATTTAAAAGGTCTTTCAAATGGAATTTTTAAATCAAAAGACAATCAGACATTGGACCTTCATGAAGAATTTGGTAAGTTTTATATTATTTACATTCTTGATAACCTTCACATGTGTCATATACGAATTTGTTTTTTTATAAATATTTCCAGTTTCTGAAAATGATTCCAACCTAGGAATCGAAATTCTTCGAGGAAATGCATTTATATTGGAGAAAATGTTGTCAATAGACATAGATTTCAAAGACTCAAAGTCGACCTCGGAGATTTTGAAATTATCGGATAAAGACATAAGTGAAATTAAAAAAACAATTTGGCTATGAGGAGTTCTAATGTTCCAACATTGATTATGTTATTTATTTATGTTTCAAGTTTGCTATATATAATAATATTTGTGAAAGCTTTATCATTAAGTCATTAGAAATATTAAAGATCTTGATTAAAAGTATTTTAAAACGGAAAGATAGTTTTGCGATAAAAACTAATATAATTTTGTAATAATTACAATTTTTTTATCCTTAATTTTTACAAACTGCATTCTAAACTTGTTATCTAGCGGTTACCATAATTACACGATGATAAACAACGAAAATGTTGAATAAATACAACCAGGACAAGTTTTGTTGAACCAATTAAATGATTCAGTAAGACTTCCAGATGCTCAATCAATTATTGATCACAATTGTTTTATTTTGTCCCCTAGAAATTTAAATAAAAAGGCAAAATGAGTCCGATAATATATAATAAAATTTTTGTTAGTTAAATACTGTTTCAGTTAAGCTAGAGATATGAAATATAAATGTCGGCTGTTCACGACTACCCCTTAGCGAATATCTACATGCTTGCTTAACACTCTTAGAGTTAGGCAATGTAAAACCCAAAGAGCAAATAAAGTGCAACTATATAAAATTTTTCTTTAGCCCGGGTTCAATGCAGTATCATAGGCTATATCGTATTTTTAATAAATAATTGCAAATATAAAATATTTTAAGTCTAAAATATTTTTAGTCTAAAATATTAACTCAGAGATATTTTTAACGTGTAATCTATTTTGTTTTTAGTACTTACTTTAGGGTGCGTCCTTCTAGGAAATGCAACTTTTGGATCGACCTGTAAAGAAAATGATTTAAAATGAGGAAAACATGAACTAATTTTGAGAGAAAAAGCATTTACTTTACATAATTATATCATTTTATACCTAAACGCTTATGTGAATATGCAAAAATAAGACAACTAAACAATGCGTTAAAGGGGTATGCATAAATAAGGTTATTAAAGCAATTGTGATTACACAATATTTATTTGCTCTCTATTAAGTACAGACTTTAAAATCCTCTTTTATAAACAAAAGAAAATCTTACATAATGTAATTAATAGTATATGCTGCCGTAGTTGAGCGCGCTAGTATTTTTTATATAGCCAGAAACTTATATGCATTACACTAAATCCTCATGCATATGAATATAAGGACTGCGATCCTTCTATATGTATTCAAATTGGGTTTATATAGATCCTGTCAATATGACTGCAAAAAAATCAATTCAAGCGGTTAATAAATGGGTGAGCTTTAGTTAAGCATTTACCCTTCAGTTCCAACCTCATAATGTATATATATTCCAGATTCCCGGTTTCCCGATTCAACTATGTCCGCTTGTATTTGCACTCAAGTGCCATTTCTGAACACCCCAGGTAGCTTATAGATTGGTATAGCAATCTCTTAATACAGTAGCAAGAAAGTTGTTATTGCAAAACAATAAAATTGGTATACTAATCTTGATGATATGGTTAAAATATCCGAGGGCCTACCTAGACTGCTATAAAATCGAAATATGACAAAAACAAAAATTCACCACCTCCAAAATTTCAATTTGACCAAAATTTTTTACCTTTAACTAAAAAATTTACCTAAAACCAAGAACACATAAAAAACAAAAAATGATCTATAAATCAAAAATTTAATAAAAATTCAAATTTTGACAAAACTAGTTTTTCAGCCAAAAATCAGAAAGCATTTAAATTGTTAACAAAATGTCTCTATGTTCGGGTTCGGGTTCGGGTTCAGATGATTTAAGCTTTTAGTTCGTTTTTCTTACTTAACCTATTTATTTTTGTAGACCCAATGGACGGCAAATGGATGGAATGGAAACAGACTAATGCCTGTATAATGGACCGCAAGGAATGAACCAATCTTATCATCATCTTTGAAGATATCACTTGTTAGCTTTTGTTTTTCATCTCGGCGTTTTTTACTTTAATATTTCTTAAAGCCATGGAAAATGGCGAACGAGCAGTGTTACTAAAACACTGGAGCCTTAGATGACTCCAAAAATCCATATTTACACCCAGAAATAACCAAAAGAAATGCTAAATTATTTATAAAACATCTCCTTCGAAGCAAGACATTCTTTTTTGAGCGGGTTAACAGCTCGCCAAAAACAAGAAAATCATATTTTATTAAAGTTTGGTAAAGTTTAATAAAAAAAGTTTTAAAATTATAATTGAAATATTATTATTATATTAAAAAAATTATTATTGTCTCTTCAAATTTTCTTTAAAAAAATTTATTAAAAAGCAAATGAATATTGTGGTGCTTATTCGAGCTAAATTAAATTTTTATTGTGTTAATCAATAAAAATTCTAACGAATGAATTCTCTTTAATAAAATAAATTCCAATTTATTAGCGTAATTTTCAAACTAAACATTATATTCGTTTATTCGAGTTAAACATTTTTTCTTTCCTTTCTTTCGTGTGACTGCCGTTTTTTCGCCAACTTTTCGTTGTTGCCCATGAAGTTGGATGAAGTTTAAAACCAGTATCCGAATAAATAAATCATTGCTTAATTATTATTATTGATTTGAAAAGTTTTAAAAGAAAATAATTATCAATGAAAAAGTGAACGAAACGACATTATACCAAAGATGGCAAAAACATTTTTATTTGGGTACGGTTTTCCGTCGACCCTCCTCAAATTTGGTTTGTGAACAGTGTTCTCTTCGTACTCCGAAGATGGCAAACGGCCGAAACCGGTTTGTTCACAAACCAAATTTGACGAGGGTCGACGGAAAACCGTACCCAAATAAAAATAAAATCAACCCCGTTGGAAAATCTAAGCACATATCATAACAAAAACATTCTTTTAAAAATTCTACGAAATAACAAACAGTGAACAAAAGCAAAACACACAACCAAGCATGCGTCATTACAATAATAACAACAACAATATGGGGTTAATTAAAGTAAAATACTCTTGTACATGTGAAAACTAATTAATTCAATTTGTGTCATCAGTAAGTAAAGTAAAGTAAAAGTAAATAAATCGTTTAATTTAATTTAAAGTTATTATTTTGCATTAAAAGATCTCAATACAACAAAAAAGGAATATATGTAGCAACTGGTGTCAGAAGTGAAACTGCAAAATAAAGGAAAAATAATTAAAATAAAATGAGGGAGAGGGCTAACAGGCTCATTGGAGACAGTACGGTTTCCAACTCTACTGATTCTCTAGAGGAACTACGCAATATGTAATGTTTTTCACTGTTTTATTGTTATTACAATGGTAAGTGCTCTAATGAAATTAGGGAAATTGTTCTCGCTACTCGCACGTTTTTGTGTTTATCTCGATTTTCGTTGAGAGCGCATCCATTTGTGGTTGATAGGCCAGTGAATCGCACTACGTATTACAAGGAAAATTCGGTTTTTAGCAGAACATTTCATATATGGAATAAACTCCCACCAGAGGTCTTTCCTGTCACTTTAATATAGGAAAGTTCAAATTAAATATCCAAAAACACTACTCCCTCTTTCTTCCTCCCAATAACTTAATTTTCTAGTTCAGGTACAATGCATTTCATGTGTAAGGATCATTCCCTGAGAGCTGGTCTGAGAAAAAAATTAAGTTCGACCAGCTAAAAAAAGCAGCTGAATAAATTGAATCTGCGCACAACGGGCAATAAAACAGAATTGCAAAAGAGGCTAATTGATGAATTCAAGTGGCGTGATATTGACATTGGGACATACGAATTTGAAGAAAAAGAGGATATTGAGGTATGTACTCCGCATCAAACAATAATATGGACTTGAATTTAATGCTTGTCGCTATGATGGCAAAAATGGAAGAAAACAACCAGAAGCTTCAAGAAGCCTCTAGAGTTAACAGTGCAATTCAGATAAAATTGATGCAATACAAAAAAACTTTAGAGCCAAAGGGGAAAGGCTTGTATGTGAAGTAAACGAGAATCTTCAAGAAGTATCAGAAGTCTTCGATAAACGAATAGATGCTGTGGAATAGAGTGTCAGTGAGTTTGAGCCAAAATTGTTCGGCCTAGAGAGGAAAATTGAGGGAGAATTGCATGAATTAAAATGCAAATGGGAGATGTTCACGTTCGAGAGAGACCAGTGAGAATCGTGAGAATCTGAGCACGCCGATAAGATAAGCACTCCGAGCTTTGACGGTAGCGGACCTTTTTGTGCTTAAGTTTCAGCTCGAAAGAGCGGCCAGCAGAAATGAATGGGGCAATGAGATAAGGCTGTAGAGTAAATTCTGGCCCTAAAAAGTGCAGCAGCCGAGATTCTCGAAAGCTTACCAGCTGATTGCAGAACAAGAAAACTATATTTTATAACGAAAAAGGAGCATTTAAAGACCTAAACTAAGGTAATGAACTCAAATGAACAAATGAGCTAATGAATAAATGAACTAATATTTATAATGTCACTTAATGCTAAAATCTGATACGTCGCAGTTCGTTTGTATTGTATATGTAACAAATCTTTTAATTTTCATATTTGACATGCTACATCGAGTATAAATATATTAGTAAGTCTATGTACCCATCGGTTTTCAGATGAGAAATTCCGTCTTCGATTTGAAAATTTTTGAAAGTTGCTAACTTAGGGGGAAACATAACATTTCTCAAATTCATAAATTCACTTTTGGCTGAAAAGTATAATTGTGGCTTTTGCGATATTAAGCCTCTTTGCATTCAGCAGTCTAATATAGGTGAAAGTAGTTTTTACTTTATTTCCAGTAGATTTACAAATTTCAATAGAATGACTATTATCAGAATTTACTAGGGCCTGTTTTTGACTTCAAATATCATTTATCTTTAAGTTCTATAGAAGTAAAGAATTTAGTTAATAATGACGCTTTCAATGAAACTTAAATGTTAGCCATTTAATAGTTTTTTGACAGCAAAGAAATTACATAAATAAATGTTAATTTAGATTTCGAAAACATTTTTCCAAAACCAAACACAGTTTCTTTTTACTTTTTTGCATTTATGTTAAATTAAACTCGAAATAAATTTTAAATTCGAATTACTTTTACGCGTAAAGCGTATTGAAATATGATGCCAAAAGCTGGGCATTAATGCTGGGCATTAATTCACTATAAATTGTGAAGTAAATTTTATTTTTCAAAACTTCATCAATGGCAATTATTGTTGCTCTTTCAACTTAAAGTTTAGGTTTTCCTTCAGATAAACAATTGTTGCAATGGCCCATGCCTTTCAAAAAGCCAATTTTGAGCATCTTCCAAATTCAGAAGTGAAGTTGTCTGGTTGTCTGCTATTTACAATTTTTAGACAGTGTTTTTATCGTGTTATACAATTTTTCTTCACCCTTAAAACACATTCAGAATTTTGTAATGCTCAACTCTGGTGTGTTTTCTGTCAAATTCAAAATTTAGAGAGACTTTTTTACTGAACTCATTGTACTTCCGGACAACTGTAAGTTTTTCTTAGAAGATTTTCAAATTCTGTTAAACGCGTCCACTCTTTTTAATCGAAATCAAGATTTATTTTTTATTTTCTTATGTATTTCACAAATAACTTCACTATTCGCTTGCCATATGATCATGAACAGAACAAAATTGACTGAGCAAAGCAAGTGGTTTGAATAAAGGTTAGATCGTAAGTGAGTTTTTAATACAAGACTTATAATAAGACAACTTTATATTCTTATATGTAATGTGAAAAACTACAAAACTACTCATTTGTAGAAATTCAATAGTAAATTTACAATTCGAAATTCAGTAAAAATATATTAATTATTTTTTAGTTTTCAAATGATGTTTGGACACACACATATATAAAAAATCTGTTCTTTAAACAATTTCTTTTAAATAATTTTTAAGTTACTCTACGTTAGTTTATATTTTTTGTCCAATTGTAATAAGCAGGTAAACGATTTCGGTATAATTTTATTACCATTAGTTACAAAAATTATAACCAAAAAATTAGTAGCATTAAATGATAGTTAAATTTTTTGGCATTGGAATTTCAAAACATACTTATGAAATTTGTAATGGCAATGAACAAATGCCAGGTATGTAAAATATAAAATCTTTATGTGGTTTTTTATTTTTACCTTTTTACAATCTATTTCGTGTGTACCTTGCGCTAAAACTTTATCTACACTGGCTGGATCACTAAAGGTTATGAATCCGAAACCTCTGCAACGAGAAAAAATAATATCAGCATTAGAAAAATAATTATTATTTGCTAATCCAAATACTCTTAAAAATATAACATAGAAACGACATTTAATTCAGTTGTTTCTAAATTAACTAGCCCATTTGTATTGAAACTACGTTTGACTATGGAAGCGTTATAGTCGAGCATTATTTTAATTCTTATACTTTATAGTGCTAAGGGTATCTCCACTGTGACGTAATAAATTAACACGCTATAAAAAAAAGTAAAAACTATAAAATAATTATAATTATTTGACCCCATTAATATTTTTAGTAGTTAATTATTAAGCACTAGATCAAAACAGTTAATTTTAAAGCAGATACAGAGAATGTTGCACCAAATTATAGAAATTTGGTGTATAAAATTATAAAACAAAACTGTGTACCTGCATAGTATTAATAATTAATACTTTAATTTTTTGTAATGTTTGGTCATTAAATTTATGTTTTTGAATATATGTGCAAAATAATATTGTTTTGTAAAATTGTTATTTTCAAAATTGTTTTTCATTTGAAAAAATTTTTTAATATTGAACTTTTTTTTTGTATGCACGTATGTATAGTTATAAAAACGTTTTCAATTTGTAGTTTTTATTGTTTTTGTTTGTTTTGTTTTTTGAAAAAGTTTTTGACTATTTTGAATTTGTTAATCAAAATTTTTTTTTTCAATTTTAATTAATTATTTATATGTATAATCTTCTCTTTGTTTATCCTGATGATGCCAACCAATGGTTTGACGAAACATTGAAAAATGATAAAAAATAATGTTTTTAAAATTTTTTTATTAAATAATGACCTAGTGCTTAATAATTAACTACTAAAAAAGTAAAAACTTTTAATTTTCAGTTTTATTCGACCTTTTTTTTTTTTTAAATTTTTATTAAATTTTAATCTTTTCACTTGGTCCTTTAAATTAAAACGATTTATTTTTCTTTTTTTTTTTTTTTTTTTTTTTTTTATTTTTTTTTTTATTTTTCTTTTTTTGAAAGAAAAAAAGAAAAATAAATCGTTTTAATTTAAAGGACCAAGTGAAAAGATTAAAATTTAATAAAAATTTAATTATTGAAAGAAAAAAAGAAAAATAAATCGTTTTAATTTAAAGGACCAAGTGAAAAGATTAAAATTTAATAAAAATTTAAAATATTGAAAGAAAAAAAGAAAAATAAATCGTTTTAATTTAAAGGACCAAGTGAAAAGATTAAAATTTAATAAAAATTTGAAATATTGAAAGAAAAAAAGAAAAATAAATCGTTTTAATTTAAAGGACCAAGTGAAAAGATTAAAATTTAATAAAAAGTAAAAACTTTTATAAATTCTTATTTTTGCTTTGAATGAAAAACAAAAAATTGATTATAAATGAACAACTAATCAACATGCATTTCAATGTCACTTTTTAGTTTTAAACAGAAAAAGTAAAACAGTATATATGAATATGTATATACATATGTGTGTTCACAAGTAGGACTATATGGGAAAAAATATGTTCAAAAGCTGTTTAGCATGAATCGGTTTAAACCACAAAGTAAAATAAATTATGAAGTGTGGCCAACTTAACCACAATTAATTCTCATTTATAGATGGATGTCATCATTTCAGCGATCATCGCGCCACTCCACCAGGGGCCATCTTCGATTTCGCTAAGACATTATTTTGAAAGTTTTGCTGTCATACATTCCAGTCGTTCTTGCAGGCTCATGTCCTCCATCTATATCCCAAAGAAATTCTTATCAAGCGTATTCGCTTTCTAAGCGGAAATTCTAAAAAAAAAAACACACCGTGCAAAATAGTTCCCTAAAATATTTAATGTCTGAATCTAATATCTAAGTTTGTCATTGTTTCATAATACGAACACGAGTAACTTTCTATTTTCTGAATAATAAAAAGAGAGTTAAATTTGTTTGTATCCGTGATGTAAAACGAGCATTATTTCAAGTTTTATTCTTTGTAAGCGGGGCTGTCAGATTTTTCATTCAATTCACCAAATAAATTTGAAAAATCGTCATAATGGTTTTTATTTGGTTTTCTGATCAAAATAATCAAAATTTTTTTAAATTAAATAAATTAAATATAGCTAAAAAATAAATAAATAAAATCGAAATTGATAAAATTCGAGGAAAATAGTATAAAATAGTTATATACATATCGTATGTATATATAATTACATATGTACATGCGTATATGCATAATTGGTTTATTTTTTATTTAAAACAACACGGTACAATGTACACCATAAGCTGGTTATAGTGTACTTCATGTAATAAAACATATAATACATTGAGTTCTTCATTGAAAATACTCTTTTAATAAAGGCAATTCTAGTTAGAATAACTAGTAAATAATTGCAGTCACAGGAAGCTTTTTAAAATGATACCCGCCTGCAATTGCAAAGTTTTCTCTTTTCTTTTACTCTTTTCAACGGTAAATTAAAACTCCTAAATATTTTTAAGTAATCTTTGGCAGCTACAAATTTCGCTTGGGACAATGAATAGCAGCATTTGCAATTTTAAATACATTATTTTCGTTAATTTTATTATTGTCGTTTCAAGAAATCTATTTCATTTTATTGAATTTCTTTAGTGGTGAAGCTCACTTATGTTTGAATGGTTACATCGATAAACAAAACTACCATATTTGGAGTTATGATAATCCTCAAGTGTATTTTGAGTCGCCGTTAGTCCCAATTTACATTGGACGATTTTTATCGCTGCAATTCTTAGTTTGTTGTTGTAAATAATGTGTGTAAAGAGAATAGGGGAAGAGAGGAACTCTACCACTGTAAATTGGGACTTACATCCAAACAAAAAATTGACTGTATTGTGTGCTAGCCAAAACGTTGCAGTCAATGGTGATAATTATAGTGGTCACATAAAGCTGTATTTTATTTTAATGCCGGAAGGTAATCTTTCAAATAAAGTAAATTTGATATTATTTAAAAATATTCATATGTGTTTTCTTCCATTTCGAATTTCTATACATCGATAAAAAACACCTTTTATCTAAAAATAATTTTCTTTTTAAATGCTAAGTAAAAAGGGGAAAACTAAAAATAAAAAAATTAATTGATAGATATAATTGTGGAAATAATTTTTTTTAAATTGACAAAACTCGCTATGTCGCTAAATTAAAATATTTTATTTTTCAAACGGAATGAAAAAAAGTCTGACAGTCCTGTCCGTTAATTATACATTTTGTTATTGCATCAAGTGTTACTAAAGCAAAGCATATATGTATGCTTTACATACGTAAATATTTATGAAATACACAAGCAAGCAAAACAAAGTTTATTAATAGAAAGGTAAAAATAATTTTTTTGCATATGTGTTCTGGTAAATAAAATTGCAACAACGAAATCAAATCAAAACTTATTCTTAAGATCGGTTTTATATATATTAAAGGAAATATATTCTTTTAGTTTTAAATTCCCTTTCTTGCATTATATTAAGTCAATATCTATTGTTATACGGCGCAAATACTTTTTGGATTGTATCATTTATATTAAGTCTTCATTTTTATTGACTAATTACTTCGACAGTCTTTCGATAATTTTGTACAATGCCAAAGATTCATGAGTCACAGTGCTAAATAAGCTTTCAATATAAATAACTTTTCTAGCAAAATTTAGGTGACCAAAACCAATATATGCAACGCGTTGGCATTGTAGCGCTTTCGATTTTCGATTGGAATGAAATTATTTAAGGGGACTAACTCTATTTCGTTCTTTTGTATATACATATTTGATTAATAAAGTTTAAAATGAAGCTTATAAAACGTTTTGTTCTTTTTAGTTGAATCTCAGACTGATTTGGTAAATTTTTGCAAATTCCCTTTAATCCAGAAAGAATATTAATTTTCTTAAAGATGAATGTAATTGTCAATACAACTTAAAAATTGTATTTATGGCATTTGTGTTAATTTTCCCACTACTTGATATCGACGAAGGCTTAGTAGCCCAATATTTATCAATACTGAGTGATACAGGATATTCACAACAAGCATAAATATTAGGGATATTTACGAATTTCGCACATCTCTTAGACTTTTGATCTTTTCAAAATTATGTTGTGTACTTCATGACAACAAAACTAGAAGGCAATAGTTGGTACACGTCCAGAGAAGCATTAGAAATCTTCTATATATAAAAATGAAATGGTCTACGTATGTAACGAGTTGGTGTGAGAACGGCTGGAGCGATTTGGCTGATATTTGTTATATTCGATTCGAAATTTTCAGGAAATAGTGTGTATGAAAAAAAAAATTATAAAATTTTCCGGAAAACTTAGATAGAAAATTCAGTTATTAATTTTCTTCTCTTGTTGTTGTAAACACAAATAAGTTATTCACGACTCGACATGTTCGTTCGAACTGGTTTCATGAAGCTATGTGGTTGCTTGTAAACTAATGAGTTTGCATACGTGCAAACACACTTAAGGCCGTGTCAGATAAAACTTTGTTGCTTTGCGTGACATTTGAAACTTTAAAGCAAAAGCGTAAATCAAGTGGTGTATGTCACAATAAACTTTGACACCACTTATGAATTTTTTGCTTACGCCCACACACAAATACACAAACACAAATAATAAAAGCCAGGTGTTTGTCAAAGCGCGCAAAAAGTTGAATGTTGGTTAACTTTTCGCTTTGCGCTGCGTCAAAAGTGCTTTATGTGGCAACTTTCATACATTTACGTACATTTTAACTCAAATGTCAAAGCGAAACTCTGACGCAACGCAAAGCACGGCCTTAAAGGCCGTGTCAGATAAAAACAAAAAGAAAATAAAAGACCAAATAAAGAGAGACAACATTTTCACCTTCGGCCAAACCGAAAATTGTTCTAACATGTCAACAGTTAAGTATGTATTTTTTTGGTTTAAAAGTTTTTTAATTCATTACTATACATAGCTGCCAGATTTTTTGGAGATAAACCGTCACAATTTTGGAGAAAAAATCTTACTTCAATTAAAATTCGCAATACAATCACATGTACATATGTATGTAAATAGATTGCATGTTTTTTAATAAAGTTCAAATTCTTTGGTGAATTTGTTTTCAATTTAGAAAAATATGCATTTTAAGTTTCATTTTTAAGATTTTTTTCCTTAAAGTGTATAAATTTATACCAAAAAAAGTATAATTACATATAAAAAATTTACCTACATATGTACATATACATACATACGTTTTAATAAACATCTGCAAGCTTTGCTTATGTTACAGAATTTGCCAGCAGAGCCCAACGAACATGATACGTTTTCAATAACTAGACTTTATTTCGAAGTAATTTTTCTTCGCATGAGAAAATTTAAAGAGCCATTCGAAGAACTAAAGTTTTTAACACACTCTAAGTACATGAGTTTTTAAGAAGAGGTATTAATTTTTTTTATATACTACTATACTAGGTATTAAATCATGTTAGTGAACAGATAAATAAATCTTTTTCACTTCTCAATTTTTTTTACTTAGCCTACGTTTAAACTTTATAAAATTCCTAAACAGCGCTCAGTGATTTTATTTAGACGTGTTGGATAATACTTAAAGTGAAAATTTGAATATATATTCTACATACATATGGATATATGTATGTATGCACATTATCCGTGCTTTAAAATTTTTCGTGCGATTTGATTCACATAATTTTAAAATTAATAGTTTTTATACGAGAAGAAAAGCCTTGATATATTGGATAGTGACGGCTTAAAAATATTAAGTCACCGGCAATTACACTTAACTTTGAAGTTAAAAAATAATTTTCTACTCGATGCAATTTTAACGATACATACATATGTGTATCGGTTATATGCTGAAAAATCCAATATCAAAATTCTTTTGTTCTAAAATTTTATTGCTAAAGTAAAAAATAAGAGCTAAACTTCGAACAATTTTGTTAGCAGTCAACATTTCTTATAATTTGAATGATTATCTACGTCTTGGTTTGTTTGTCTATCTGTTCTTATATATTGTTAGACATTGGCAGTGGAAATATCTGACTGAATCTACAACAGGCCAGATTTCCTTTCCAATGGGCAATCACAACGTTTAAAGACGAACTAATTGCAAAACTGTTCACATACATTGCTTAAAATTATAGCGATTAACTTTGGTTAAGTGAAAGAGCCATTTTGGCTGCAAAAAACAAATACATTGATTAAATAAATTAAAAAATCCAAAGCTTAATTAATGGCGAACGGTATTCGTATACATCGATTGGTTCCATTACCGATCCCGAAAATATTGTTAACTACCCCGTAGAGTTCCTGAATTCATTGAACTTACCGGGAATGCCACCACAGAATTTCCAGCTTAACGTTGGAGCGGTAATAGTCATGTTACGTAACCTGAATCAGCCAATACTATGCGATGGTAACGTATCCAATTTCCCGTTCGCCGTGCATTCGCAGTGATGATTAATATATTCCAAGGATAATCGCTAATAGTGTGTGGGTTAAACCTAGAATCCCAATGTTTTTCCCACGAGCAATTGTATGTTGCATGCTCAAGAGTTGGGACACCGTCAGCACTGTTTATTTTCTCTCCCAACAGAAAAACAAAACATATTTTTTACTATCAAGCTCTAAATTGAACTACATATATGCTTACTTTTTCGTTAGTTTATTTTTTAATGAATTACCTTAAGAACTATTAAAACAATAAATTGAAAAAAATTTGTGTCGTTTTTTTTTGTACCGAAATTTTTTTTCTAAATCCATATGAAATATTAATCATTAGCAAATATTTTCCGAGTGAAGCCGGGTCATACAGCTAGTTATTAATAATAAAATACATATTTGTTAAAAAGCTTAAGCAAAACTATCAGCTGGATTCAAATGTGCTCATCTGATAAAGCATTATAGCTAATAACACATGCAAATGTTTGTGGAATATATATCCCGTAGTAATAGTGCACGTGTATTATATCAGCAGTGCTCAGCCCTAATTTGCACTCACAGGATCTGTTCTTTTACAAAACACGTGTGTTAAAAATGTTAAGAAGTTCTGTGTTGCGGAAACAGAAGTCTATGAATCCGGCCTAGGCTTGTTAAACGACACACATGTCTTTGACCAGCGCAGATTCCGCTGCTACTCTTGGGAGACTCGAGCTTACGGCAACTTTTTTTGGATTTACTTTCATATGCGACTACACAAAACCATACTAATAGATGCCCTGGATGGTTTAAACTGTTGTTTTCATTTATTGGCCTTTAAACTAATATATTGAGACTATTCAGCAGCATGAAGCCGTGCTTTATTTGTTTTACCACGTTCGTATTTATAATAACATGTTTTTTAACAAAACCTTTAAAATAATTTAATACCTTGTCCTCTCCTGTTCCGAAAAGGTGACAGCTACAATTATGTAAGTTGTTAGGAAACAGTAGTGGTAAACACTTGAAAGGCAATCCATTTTTTTATTGCTCCCGCGATTTATCTCCAGTCATCCGATGCGTTCCATAATATTAGGCGAACTGTTTCTCTTTTCAATTAACTGTTATATTAAGATCTTTGCGCGGGAACACGATAAACCAACTTTCTCATATTCAAATTGTAATTATTTTGATTATAATTATTTTACCGTGTCGACAATTTTAAATGACGAAAACGAACTCAGTATATCACAATGTCAAATACTTTTAACACGTTAGTTCTTTGTACTAACTAGGCCACATTTAGTACATACATTCTATATATATTTTACATTCGTAAATATTTTTTTTTCTGTTAAAATAAATACGTAATATTTTGCAACTGTTTGAAGTAGTGTCGCGTGGAAGTGCATAAGCAGTAAAGTCTATTAAAACTCAAAATTATTCTTACATGCAGAAAAGTTTTTTTTTGGCGAGTGTTTGTATACATGCGATTTTTATGATGCATTTTACACTGAAACATGTTCAAGTGGATGTTTTCTAGGTAGCCAGAAATTACAAATACAAATGAATAAATAAAATAATAAAATATTCGGCCGAATCTTATACACCCTTCGCCAAAGGAAGTGTATTATTTTTTTAACTAGATATTTTTAATAATGATTTTGCACTAGGGTTGTTTATTTTTTTAACTTCGACGTCTGTTGTCTGCTCACTAGAATCTACATGGTTTCCCATGCCGATTCTAATGTTTCTTCATACATATTAAAGCTGCAAACATAAAACAAACTGATTGTCTCGAAAAGGTTCCCTTAACCTTCCAAATTTCTTTGATGCTCTTTCGTCATTATTTTTTTTCATTCTACTGACCTCCACCAAGACTCATCATACACTCTGTAATCTCTATAAATAACAAGCAATACCAATAAAAATTGCTATAACTATGTTAAATTAGTCATATATTCCGTCATATATTTTGAACAAAAAGAAAACGTGGAAATCTGAAGAAAATAGATTTCAACATTACTCTGCCAGGGGCCCATATTCCAAATGTCCTTTGTACAATTTTATAGAACAAAGAACTTTCACTTGAATTATACTTTTTTGCAAAGCTAGGAAGATTTTAACAAACTTTGATTAATCGATTATTTTTAGTGCATTTTCCATTTTTAAATTTTTTGCTACAAGAATAATTTTTTGTATAGTAAAATTTTTGGCGAATATTTTGCGTAATTTCGATCGTTTGGATTCCTTTTACAATTACTTAGTAATCTAGCGTTCTTTTTTGAAATATAGATTATCAACAGAACAAGCAATAGAACAGTGAACAGTTATTATGTAAAGAAATAATGGTATAAAAATGACTCCATTTCCGATTTTTTAACATTTATGTGTTACAAAAACAAATACTAAGAACTAAACAAATATTATTCTAATAAAAAAAATAAATAAATCAGTACATTGTAGCGAGGAATTGTTAATAATTTAAACGTTTTGTAGTTTTTGCATGGAAAAATGGTTTTTGTCGAAACTTAGATCTTAATAATAGACAGTTTTAATAGGCAGTTTGTGCATATTTAGATTTTAATAAAGTTATTTATTTTCTTTAATTGAAATTAAAATTATTTTTGATAAAATTTTAGTTCGTTTAGTAAATTTAAGCTAAAAATGTGGTATTATAGTTAATTTTTAATTGTTAAGTAAAATTAAAATTTCTTGGTGGTCTAGAGTTTTTTTTTTTTTGTAATTTCGGTGTCTTGGGATAGTTAATTTCAGCACGAACACGGACAGGAGTATCTTTAATCAGTCGGTATGTATAAGGATCGGAAATGACATACGGAATGACAAACCTATATATGTATACCCTTTTACCTCTGGCAGAGGTGTATAAAAACAAGAAAAAACGCTAATACAGGATTTTTATTATTTCATCATCAGTAGTAAACAGTAAATGAAAGTAAGAATTCCTAAACAATGCTTAAGCACGAATGAGTTTCTTTGAAAAATGCAGTTACCTCATCAGCGGCTGTACTGGTGCTACTACATAAGGGTTGAAAATAAAAGTTTAAAGCTTTTGATGTGTGTATATCACTTATTTGCACTTTTTTATTTTAAATACTTCTGATGTGAGACAAAGCAAAAATTTACTTCCGTTAAGCTTCATAAAAAAGAACTTTCTAAAACGCAGAATAATGGGACTTTAAAGATTAAAGACTTTCCTATTTTTGTAGTAGGTCTTCACTAACTTTTTTAGTGTTCAAAATATTTTATCATATAACGCAAAATACGTTATACTCAATGATTGCTCACGAATTGGCCTAATAGATAATCAGTGAAAAAATATCATTTAATCAAAAAAAATCATTTAAATTGTTTAAAATGTTCGTTGAAATAATTTTATTGATCTGCCTTCATTTTTTATAAACTTGCTAGCTGTACGACCCGGCTTCACTCGGAAACTATTTGCTAATGATTAATATTTCATATGGGATTAGAAAAAAATTTTCAGTACAATGAAGAAACGACACAAATTTTTTTCAATTTATTGTTTTAATAATTCTTAAGGTAATTCATTATAAAATAAACAAACAAAAAAGGTAAGCATACATATATATGTAGTTAAAGCTTGATAGTAAAAAATATTTTTTGTTTTTCTGTTGGGAGAGAAAATAAACAGTGGTGACGGTGTCCAACTCTTGAGCATGTATCATACAATTGCTTATGAGAAAAACATTGGGATTCTAGGTTTAACCCACACACTTTTAGCGATTGTCCTTGGAATATCATTGCGAATGCACGGTGAACGGGAAATTGGATACGTTTAAACTTAAATGGTAAATCACTTGGTATGATAGGTATCCTTGGAGTAAGCAGCTCTTCACCTACAAACTTTCCTATAATTATTATTGCTAAGTTTTTGCCACCAGCGTTTTAATAACCAATCTAGTATCATCGCATAGTATTGGCTGATTCAGGTTAGGTAACATGACTATTACCGCTCCAACGTTAAGCTGGAAATTATGTGGTGGCATTCCCGGTAAGTTTAATGAATTCAGGAACTCTACGGGGTAGTTAACAATATTTTCGGGATCGGTAATGGAACCAATCGATTTATACGAATACCGTTCGCCATTAATTAAGCTTTGGATTTTTTAATTTATTTAATCAATGTATTTGTTTTTTGCAGCCAAAATGGCTCTTTCACTTAACAAAAGTTAATCGCTATAATTTTGAGCAATGTATGTGAATAGTTTTGCAATTAGTTCGTCTTTAGACGTTGCGAATTGGCAAGAGCACATTGGAAAGGAAATCTGGCCTGTTGTAGATTCAGTCGAATAGATAGATAAACCTAGACGTAGATAATCATTCAAATTTTAAGAAATGTTGACTGTTAACAAAATCGTTCGAAGTTTAGCTTTAATTTTTTATTTTAGCAATAATATTTTAGAACAAAAGAGTTTTGATATTAGATTTTCAGCATATAAGCGATATGCATATGTATGTATCGTTAAAATTGGATCGCGTAGAAAATTATTTTTTAACTTCAAAGTGAAGTGTAATTGTCGGTGACTTAATATTTTGAAGCCCTCACTATCCAATATTTCAAGGGTTTTCTTCTCTTATAAAAACTATTAATTTTAAAATTATGTTAATCAAATCGCAAGAAAAATTTTAAAGCACGGATAATGTGCATACATACATATGTCCATATGTATGTAGAATATATTTTCAAATTTTCACTTTTAGTATTATCCAGCACGTCTGAATTAAATCACTGACCACTGTTTAGGAATTTTATAAAGTTTAAACGTAGGCTAAGTAAAAAAATTGAGAAGTCAAACGATTTATTTATGTTTTCACTAATATGATTTAATACATAGTATATTGAAAAGTGAATATAAGAACATGTATAAAAAAATCAATACTTTTTCTTAAAAATGTGTTAAAAACTTTAGTTCTTCGAGTTGCTCTTTAAGTTATCTCATGCGAAGAAATAAAGTTACTTCATAATAAAGTCTAGTTATTGAAAACGTATCATGTTCGTTGGGCTCTCCTGGCAAATTCTGTAACATAAGCAAAGCTGATGTTTATTAAAACGTATGTATGTATATGTACATATGTAGGTAAATTTTTTATATACGGAATTATATTTTTTTTTTTTGGCATAAATTTATACACTTTAAGGAAAAAAATCTTAAAAATGAAACTTAAAATGCATATTTTTCTAAATTGAAAACAAATTCACCAAAGAATTTGAACTTTATAGAAAAACATGCAATCTATTTACATACATCTGATTTTATTGCAAATTTTAATTGAAGTAAGATTGTTTCCCCAAAATTGTGACTGTATTATCTCTAAAAGATCTGGCAGCTATGTATAATAATGAATTAAATAAAATCTTTAAACATAAAAATACATTTTTGACTGTTGACATGTTAGAACAATGTTTGGTTTCGCAGAAGTTGAAGATGTTGCCTTTCTTTATTTCGTCTTTTATTTTGATTTCTTTTTGTTTTGTGTTATTTTTTGATTTGATCTACGGGTTTTTTTTAGCGTATGCTAAGAATGCATACGAATTTTATTTTTTAATTATTATTTATATTTATTTAATATTTAATTTTAGTTATTCTAAAAATAAACAACGTTTAATTTTATATTTTTTTTATTATTATTTCTTAGAATATTTAATTTTATTTTTAGTCTTTATTCTTTAATTTTGTTTTCTAAAAAATTAACAATGCTTTATTATTTAATTCAAATTTTTAGTTTCTTCTTTATTGGATCGAGAACTCAGACTGAACTCTTTATTAATTTTTTCTCGTTCTTAAATACTAATTTCTTATCTCTTATTTCTTATGTCTTATTCCTAATTACTTTATTTTATTGCAACTTGTTGTTGCTTTATTAGGATCCTAAATAAACACATTACTGTCTACATGTGTTTCCTAATGACACAGACAATGGTTCGTGTTTATTTAGGACCTTTTTCTATTTATTAATAATTATTTCTTAATCTATGGAAATACCCGTCAAATTTAATGAGGGTTGTTATCTTCTAATTCTAGTATATGTAACTTCTCCCTCCTTTAGATAAGAATTCTCCTGAATTCTTCTATATAATATAGTTTAAAGTTTATAAAGTTCTATATTTAAGTTTTACAATAAAAATCTTATGATATAAATTGTTTATATATTTTTTTCTTTTATAAATTTAAGTTAAATTTACAAAGTTTGCAAAATTTTAGTTTTAGTTTGTTTTTGATAACAGTTTTTATTTTTAATCTATGTTAATTATATTTTTTTTTCTATTTATATATATTTTTATTTTATTTTTAATATACATTTATTTTTTTTTTTTTTTTATATATAAAAGAGAAATCCATAATTAGCTTAAGGTTTTTAATTATAGCAAAAATATTTAATTTATTTCTTTTATTTTTGTTTTGTTTTAATGTAAAATTAAACAAAGTTTAGACATTGATTACGTGTTAAGAGCTGATTTTATTTAGTTGATAAACATACTATAATTAAAACAAAAAGATAAGTTATTTACTAAACAAAATTTAAATTAGAATAGAATGATGGCAGTTTGTGTTATTTTAAAATTCATATTCCAAAGAAAAAACAATACATTTATACTTTCTTTTTTTTTTTGTTTTTTTTTGTTTTTTTTTTTTTTTTTTATCAAAGGTTTTTTATGTAAAGTTGTTTTGTTGTCAATTCTACCTTAGTCAGAAGTGTCCATGCTATTATCAAAAGGAAGATTGCAGTTATCTGTAAATTTCAAAGGTCTTTTAATATTACAAGGGTGTATTCTTTCCAATTTTGCTTTTCTATATTTCGGTTGTTCTTTATGTCTTAGTGCTTGATAATTTTTTATGTATCCTTCTTTCCTAGTTTCCATGTACTCTTCTCTTTTTATATTAAGTTTATCAATATTATTTTTCTTACATTTTTCTATATTTTGCTTGATTTGATCTAAATTTACACGTCCTTCCTGTATTTCTTTTGGTGTATATTTTATGCTAGTGTGAAACCTTTCATTATAATTTCTTATTGCTCGTTGAATTAATTGCTGTACTGGTAAATTTCTGTTTGTTTGATATAAAATTCTGAATTTTTCTCCTATGGTGTTATGAAATCTTTCTATGTCCGAGTTTCCTGTATGACTATTTGGTTTTGTTAAGTGTAATTCTATTCCTTGCTCTGTTAGAAATTCTTTTATTCTTAATGCGTTAAATTCGTTGTCCGCTATTATTTTATTTGGTTTTCCTATTTTTGTAATGTGTTCTTCTAATTTTTCTATTATGGTTACAATATTTCTGTCATTCAATGAATATGCTGCTGCAAATTTAGAAAACTTGTCTATAACTGTCAAAAAATGAAAACCCTTCATTACGTAAGTATCTATATGTATTATTTCATTCTTTCCTGATGGTGTTTCTGTGATTAAAAACTTTGGTTTAATTGGATTTCTGTCATATTTCACTTCTTTGCATAAGTCACATTGATTGATTACTAATTGTATTAACTCCATTAATTTCGGATAATATATTTTATATTTAATCTGATTGTATGTTTCTTGGATGCCTGAATGCATACTTTCTCTTACGTGATATAACGAGATTTGTTTAATTGCCTCTACTTCTGTATCTATGTCTTGAGCCCTCATGGTGCATTTAGTGAAATTTATTTGTCTATCATTTGAATACATATTTATTAATTTTTGCTGCACCAAATTATAGTTATGCTCTGATAACTCTGAATAAATGCCTATTTTACCTTTGGAAATGTATCTTTTAAAAATATCTTCCATTTGTTCAAAATCGCATTCTGCGATAAAAATAATTCTCTTCCCATGTATTTTCTTACATTCTTCTGTTTTATTATTTGTTAAAATTATTTGGGTTTTATATTTATTCACGATTTCTTTCTTTATAAAAAAATGGTCACCTAAATTTTCTTGTGCTGAGTGTATTGTTGCCATAGTTACGTCGTCTTCGATATTATTAATTGAAAAAGTATCAGAATCTTTATTTCCCTCCTTTTTTGAAATAGTGTCCTCACTATTTTCCAATCTGCTTAAAAAATGTTCTTCGTTATTTAAATGATTTAACTGAAGCTTTTCTAATTTAGGCTCACCAGCTTCAAGCGTGTGAATTTGATTAAATTTGTATTGGTTATTGAGAAAATAGGATACCTTTCCATTTAGTGTTATTTGTCCTTTTTCTATATTCATTTGTGCCTTTAAAATAATCAATATGTCGATACCTATGATGAAATCATAAGTTCTTCCTATTAATGGGGTGATCTTCCAACGAATCCTGGCATTGTTAGGCAAATTAAATTGCTCCGGACTTTTTGTGTGTATTTCATAATTTATCGTATCTTTATTTGTCATTGTACTAAATGTTATTGGATATTTCAATTTATATATTTTAAAATCATTTATTTCTTTACTAACTAAACTAAAGCTAGCACCTGTATCTACTAGTGCTACGTATTTTTTATTTTCAATATTTAGTTTTATCTTTGGCAGGCATTCTGTGGCTGCTTCGTAAAAAAAAATTGTATTATTAATTTCAGGTCCTGCTAGGCTTTGCCTACCCAGGTTTAAGCGATTTTGGCCAAACCTGTGATTAGGGTGTCCTGCCAACTGAGGATTATTGTAATTTCTTTCTACATTGTCAACTTCCATGGGTTCTGGTTGGTTATTTTTATAACGACTCCAACGAACTTGATTGGAATTTGGTCTTGAGTTCCCTAACTGTTGAAATTGTCCTGAAAATTTTTCATCCCTTACATTGTTTTGAAATTTGAATCTTCCAGAATTATTATTATTACTATGATTGTTATTTCTAGTAAAACCGTACTGTTCTTCATGTCTATAAAAGTTTGGATTCCATTTATTTCTATCCTGATACTGTCGCTTATTAATTGCTTCGCTACCATAATGTGCCCTGTCAATATTTTGTTTATTTGGGTACTGATTTCTATATTTTTCTTCTTTCAAGTATGTCTTGTATTCCGGCCTTATGCACGTATCTTCAAATCGTCTTTGGTTCATTATGTATAAAATATTTTTAAGTTCTCTCTCTTCATAAATCTTGTCTAGCAATGTCCCTTGTGTTATCTCTTTGATAGTATTTACTAACAAACTATCTATATTTGTTAAATCTATGCCTAATTCACCGTTATAGTATACTACAAGCTCATCCGCTTTATATTTAATATTTTGAATCTTATCAATTAGTTCACTTACTGTATTAACTCGTAGGTTGGAAATTCTTCTGTAAATTTGGTGAGGTTCGGTGTCCGGCTTGTATCTCAACTTTAGTGTGTCTTTGATAAGTTTCCAGTTATCCGGCTCGGGGATGTTGATAATTGAATCTTTTGCTTCACCTTGTATGACTTTATAGTATATGGCTCTAACTACCTCTTTCTTATGTTCCTCCTCTTGTAGCGTTGACATCAAGTATTCTACACCGCTAAAAAATGAATTAACGGTTACGTGCCCCTGTCCTGTGAACACTGGGAGATGATTAACATTTTTCAGCGTCCTATCTAGAATGTCATTATTCTGCCGTTGTCTTCCCTGTAACTCAACATAAGCGAGTCTGAGTTGTTCCCTTCTTGCAAGCTGTTCCACGATATCCACGTTGGCTACTTCATGTTGCACTTGCTCCATTCTTCTTTCGTCAAATTGCCTCTGCCTTGCTCGTCGAATTTTGACTTTTGTCTGTTGCACTTTCACAAGACTTTTATCGTTTTTATTTTTTTTTTTTTTTTATTGTGGTTCGTACACCGATTTTTCGTGTGTCGTTACTGCACTAATATTTATTCACTTCGTTTCACGCTCCTTTTATATAAAAGAAAAAAAAGGAGTACCGACTGCGCCAATTTTATTTTTTAATTATTATTTATATTTATTTAATATTTAATTTTAGTTATTCTAAAAATAAACAACGTTTAATTTTATATTTTTTTTATTATTATTTCTTAGAATATTTAATTTTATTTTTAGTCTTTATTCTTTAATTTTGTTTTCTAAAAAATTAACAATGCTTTATTATTTAATTCAAATTTTTAGTTTCTTCTTTATTGGATCGAGAACTCAGACTGAACTCTTTATTAATTTTTTCTCGTTCTTAAATACTAATTTCTTATCTCTTATTTCTTATGTCTTATTCCTAATTACTTTATTTTATTGCAACTTGTTGTTGCTTTATTAGGATCCTAAATAAACACATTACTGTCTACATGTGTTTCCTAATGACACAGACAATGGTTCGTGTTTATTTAGGACCTTTTTCTATTTATTAATAATTATTTCTTAATCTATGGAAATACCCGTCAAATTTAATGAGGGTTGTTATCTTCTAATTCTAGTATATGTAACTTACGTGTGTTTGCACGTATACAAACTCATTAGCATACAAACAAGCACATAGCTTCATCAAACCATTTCGAACGAATATGTCGAGTCGTGAATTTGTGTTTACAACAACAACAGAAGAAAATTAATAAAATGAATTTTCTATGTTTTCCGGAAAATATTATATTTTTTTTTCATACAAACCATTTCCTGAAAATTTAGAATCGAATAAAATAAAAATCAGCCAAATCGCTCCAGCCGTTCGCACGCCAACTCATTACATACGTGGACCATTTCATGTTTATATATATAAGAAGAAGAAGATTAAGCTTTTCCACTTTTCTATATTTGGAAATTGAGAAGTATAATAATAATTATAATACTCATTAAATATGGCCCAAGATTAAAATACGCTCGTAAAAATTATAACTTTCTACTAGAAATGTGTACGAAAATAAATAAGAATGAACCTGTAGTAATTCGAAATATTACATGAAATCTGTTTTCCGGCATTAAATTTTCATTTTACCTTTCGTCCTTTTTTTTACGACAGCAAACTTTCTTAAATCAGTTAAAATTATTTTTATATAAAAAGTCTACCACGTACAATTTTTAAATGAAATTTTTAAAAGAGCAACATTTTTATTGATATACGAAAAGAATATTTTAAGTTCCTGTTATTATGTAACGTTTTTACACTTGGTTGATATTTGTAAGTAACAACTTTCTGTATACTGTATGAGTTACGGTTAGTAAGTAAAAAGGAAACCGCAAAAGTTATAAAGGATTATTTTATTTAATGTTTTTTTTTAATATTACAAATTTAACATAATTAATTAACTAACCTCGATCGTCGCGTCGCAGGATCTTTCATAACCATAGCCTCTGAAATTTCACCAAAACGGCTAAAATAGTCTTTTAAACTCTCTGCAAAGAAAGAGGGTATGGATTCTTATTAATTATGCTATTATATTTTATACCTTGCGACTATAAAAATCATTAAATTTTCATTTGAACTTTATCCAAAAACAAAATTTAAGCGCTTTTAAAATTCATGTTCGCAAGCTAAAGACACTTTCTTCTGGAAAAGCTTTCGCTAGTTGTCTATCAAATTATATCACAAATAATGCATTATTAGTAAGCTTATTAAAAAAGAAATAATATTCATAATAAAGTTCATTAAAAAAAAAAACACTAACAAATAAAACCAAGCCAAAAAATAGATCCTAAAGTTTATGTATTTTCATTTTAATTATAACTACTTACCAAGCAGTTTACTTTAACTAATTTTTAATAAGGATTTTGTTTGCGTATTACTTAAAGACTTGTTTCTTTGAAATAAGTACTTAAACAGTATTTACTCAGACATTGGATATTCTTACTACGAACGCACCTTATATCAGGTTGTCAAATTAATCAATCAAATAAGCAGTACCAAGGTCGTCATAAAAAGCTTAATGTTTAATTAAGACCATTCAAATTGCCTAACAAAAAGTTTTAATAGATTAGAAGTTATTTCAAATATTCTTTATTTCATGAATTTCTCTTGATAAATAACTATATTAATTCATTCTTAAGTTTATACTTTGCATACGTAAACATAATTGCTTACCATGCAGAGCTCACAATAAATATAAATCCAACGGAAGGTAGATTTTATATATCAGAATTTATGGGAACTTAATTCTATGGGAACAAATGAATGCAAAAAGTAAACAGAGTATGTTGAACCTGCAACGAAATTGCTAACTAAACGGTCGTGTTAACTTACACAATGAAACCCAACATCATCGCAAAGACTACATTTTTTATTATAACCATTCAAATTGCCTAACAAAGCACGTTTAAGTAGTACAGCTAAAGAACTTAAAAAAGAGGGCGAACTAAGTGAATTGATCTTTCATTTTATACTTGAAGGGTAATAACTATTTCGCCCAACATAACAACTGTCCAGGCCTTAAAATGTGCAAATATCGATATATGTACATGTGGAAACGAATTGTAGTGCAATTGTAGATCTGTCAACATCGAATTTTATTACCCAGCGTTCCTCTGAGAGTTTTTTTTACGGATCAGTACTCAGGGGATGACCCCTACTCATGAAGTGCATGTTACCACTACTGTGGGCATTCGATTTGAATTTTCCCACATTGAAAGTGATAGGAAAGACCTCTGGAGGAAGTTTATTCGATATTCGAACTGTTCTACTAAAAAACGATTTTTCCCTCTAATGCGTAGTGAGATTCACTGGCTAATCGACCACAAATGGATGGGCTCTCAACGAAAATCGAGTCAAACGAAAAATGTACGAGTTTCGGGAACAAGTTCCCTAATTTTGCGTCGATGCTCTAGGGAATCAATATTGTTGGATACCCTACCATCTCAAATGAACCTCTCTCTCCTGTACGCGGTCGAGCAACTCCGAAATATACTTTGGGGCGCCGGCCCATACGATAGAATTGTATTCCATCTTTGGACGGATATAAGTGGTATAAATAGTACGAAGATCGGATGAAGCGAAGTATCTCCTACACCGTTTTAGAAAACTAACGCACTTAAAAGCTTCTTTGGAAACCTGAAAAATATGTTTAGTCCATCGAACATCACATTGAATTTTCATGCCAAGAACATTAAGAGCTTCCGATTCCGTAATGCCTATATCACCCATACTAACAGGTTCAGCACCATTTTCGAACACAGATCTATGCGTTAACATGCAACATTGCGTCTTATCGGCATTAAAATCAACTCTATTCGTACAACCCTGTTCGGATTTCGCCGCGAGATCGTAATTAAGCATATCATTCATGTTCCGCCTTTTGAAACCCACCTCCAACTGGTTCAGTCTATTAACAAAATAAATAGTGTAGAAGAAAGAACGGAACCTTGCGGCACCCCTGAATTAATCCATAACTCGTCTATAACAACTAGTATTGACGCGCTTTTCTTTCTTTTGGGCAACTTGTGTTTAAAATGTTTTACTTTTCCTTTCTTTTTTCTAAAAATATGTATGTACATTTGTGGCTTGAGATTAGAGTACGTTAAAATATAGACCATCACTGACTTTTTTATGGTTTACACAAAACGCGGAGCCAATATATTTCTTTTCTTGCTCTGTGACATTATTTTCACTCATAAAAAGAGTTGCGTAACAACAAGACTTTGTGATATATTTTAAAATGCTCGACTTATATTTCATATACTTGTATCTTAAATTTTCTAAACAAAAATTTCTCAATTTGCAAACATTATAAGAAAGTAGTGTTCATCTAGCATTAATGTTCTATTTCCTGCTGTATAAATTTGTAATTTTTTCATTCAATAGGATTTTGTAAGTAAAATTTGTCAGTTTTTTATTTTGATTGTTCATTTTTTACGATATAATGGTGAGCGTAAGTATTCGTGAATCACTTGAGAATGCATGATGTAAAAATTTATAGTAATAAGCATGATGGTAAGCGAAAAATCTCTAATGATACCAACTATAATGCGAAAGCGACACGACCACCTTGCTGGCAAATTTATGGTACAAAAACGTGAAACTATGCGGTTAGCAAACATTTCAATAATTCCACCAGCCTATAAAGCACACCAAACAGTCAGCTTCTCTAGACGTAACGGTGGCAGTTTTCTTTATTGAAAATCGGAAATATTATGTTTTGTGCGTGTATACAGTTTTGTTGTTTATGCTCAATAAAACCACCAATTTTGAATCAAAATTTATGAAGTTTTTAATTTATTTTATTTACATCACTTACAGATTACACATAAACGTAATATTCTAAAAGTTACAATACTTACACTTATTTACTTGCGTTCCGCCCAGCTTTCAACTGGGCGGAACTTTCAAACAAGATAATTTTATAACAAATGAAGACTTGATTAGCTCGACTTAATATTAGACAAAGTTTTCTTTTCTTTTTTTGTTATTATTTTTGTTTTTATTATTTGATTTCAATTACATATACACTTAAAAATAATAGTTAAAAAACATAATAAACTTTTAAGGTTTTTATTCTGAATGATTTGCAGGCTTTTTAAATGTGTTTTTGCACATTTAAATGACCAAACTTGACATCCATATGTCATTATGGGTCGAATGCAAGTTTTATAAAGTAGGAGCTTATTTTTTGTGCTAGGTGTTGATTTTCGATTTAGCAGTGGGAAGAGAGCTCGGCCACATTTAACGGTTTTGTTATATTATATTTCATATATGCTCTTTGAATATTGGTTTTTTGTCCAGTATTATGCCGAGGTATTTTACTGCAGCTTGGATAGGGATCATTACACCACGTATAGTCAATGAAACCGCCGGAACTCTTTACACTAGTTTATTAAATGGAAATATTATGGCATGAGTTTTGTCTTTAATTTAATGTTCCATTTATTATTATACTTCTGAACATGTACAAGAGATGATTTCATGTTATTTATATATCCGTATTATCAGTGTAAAACGCTATTGCATTTTTTTAAGGAACTTATATTCAGTATAAAAGTGATGACAATAATAAGTCTTGAAGTACTCCAGTTGAAATATTTTTTAAGGAGCCTATAATTTTCAGTTTCTACAACAAACGTTTTGTCAGAGAGAAAACTATGGATAATCTTTTGTAGATAAATCAGATAACCAAATTTGTTTAGCTTGTACACAAGGCCTTTGTGCAATATACAGTCAAAAGCTTTTTCTATATCTAGGAAAACGATTCCAGTGCTTTTTCGGTGTTGTTTGTTACTACTAACTATATTTACTATTCTTCTGATTTAGTGTTGAGCACTCCACCTCTCTACGAAATCCAAACTGTTAATCTCTTAGGATTGAGTTATATTCTATGAACTCAAGTAGTCTATTAGAAAATGTTTTTTCAAATATCTTATCAATACAGTTTAGCATACTGATCGGACGAAAGCTATTCGTTAACTTTTGATCTTTGCGATTTTTTAGAATGGGTGTTACCTCAGCGTGTTTAAAAAGTTTGGGAAAATATCTACTCCTAAGACACCAATTAAAGATTTAGTGACTAGGCTAAAAAAAGATTCAAGCATTTTCTTTAAAATTATTGGTTTAACGCCATCAACTCAGTGTGTTTGTAAAAAGTTTTACTTCGTTCTCAGAGGTGAGATTGATTTCAAGACTTTCATTAGCATTCTGTTTTTCGAGCCAATTTATGTGTTTTAAAACTACGCGATCTGAGAAAGATAAAATATTTTATGTTATTCCATGAAACTCTTCAAAAACATTGGCTAAACTGTTAGCTTTTTCCTCATTGTTATAAACAATAGCACCATCTATTGACAATGACCCGATATTTGGCTTTTTACGCTTTATGGCTTAAGTTAACAGCCAGAATTTTTTCTTTCCATGTGCCAGCGCTTTGTGGAATTGTGACGAGCTGTTATTTTTGTCATTCGACACTTGGAACTCAATAAGAATTTTCAGCTGCTTTATTATCGAATTTAATATGTTTTTTCTGTTGAAATCATTACATCTTTGGAATTTTCGACGATATTTGTTTCTCTGCCGAATCAAGTAAATTGTAAGAAGTAGCAGTTTGGTTTGCCACGTTTTGCTGCTCTCCAACGGGAATTTGATTAGAAGCTTCTTGTAAAAAGTTTGTGGTTGTATCAATATTACCTACCTTGTGTAATTCAATCCACTGTTTTTAATTTTCTCGTCTACTGATTTATTTATAGAATTACCGTTTGCTTTATTGTACAAAGGGATTTTTAATTGTAAAATAATCGGGATGATAAATAAACTAGTTATACCTCAGGTGACGTTTAAAATGTATATTTCCAGCTGCCAATTTCTGTGTTGGGCGCTAAGATCACCAAAAATAAAGAAATCAGTTCCTTTAGTTGTTATTATTTCCAAATCGATAGAAAAATGGTTAGTATACTGCGGACAATATGCAGATGTGAACTTTAGTGGACGAATGTTGATAATAATTATAACTGACACATTTTCAATAGTTGAGGTTGGGAACTTTTTATGACGGTGATGTGGAATATTATTTCGAATTCATCATGCCAAGTACTCTCATTTTGCCATACTTGTTCCTGCATTTCTGCAATGCATCAAGAGCTTCAAAATTAATTTCTAAAATTTTTTCATTAGATATATCATCGTTTTTCTCAGTTTGTGAGCTTGATTTAATCATCGTTGAATACGGCACCTTTTAAATATTAGGTAGAGTTTGTGTAAAAGTTCTTGACAAATTCCTGCTTCCGTCATGTAATTCCGGCTCTTCGTCAAAAAAATTGATTTCTGCTCTTCTTTGCCTTTGTGTAAAAATTGGCCGCTGTTTAGAGGTTACTTTTTGACGAATCTCTATGTATTCTCTCCGATAAGGACAGCGGGATCATCGGCTTTGTGGTTTACATTTTTCCATTTCTTCTTAATGCAATTGTGGCACTTGTATATTACAGGCCCATTTGTTGAAAATTTTTTAATCTGCATTCGGAATAATCGTGGTTTCCACCACAACCTAAACAAGTGACTTCCATATGACAGTGTGCAGCCCCATAGCCGTACATTGTGCATTTTGTACATTGGGTGAGGCCATTTCTATTACGAAGTAGATTTCTCCACTGCACGTTAATGTTACATAGGTATTTTATTCTTTTGATATCTGGTTACTGTTGAGTTCAAGCATATAGAGGGCATCATCAGCATTGGTTCTTGCAGCTTTTATTTCTTTAATAGAGACTGGCTCAATATTGTGCTGCACACCGTTAACTTGTGGTAAATCAAAAAGCACTAGCTTAAACTTCCGATAAGTCAGCTAAGGTATTTAGCATAAATTTAGTACCTATCGAGATCTTTTTGTACTTTCATTTATCTCCAAGTAACTTAATAATAGTGTTGAAATTGTGGCCAATTGTCTAAGATGATAGGTGGCACTTTTATGGAGGGTTCCGCTTGTTGGTAACTATCAAGACTTGTGGCATCTTTATCGTCTAAATCAGACAATGGTTGCAATCTATTAGCGGTTGTTGCTATGCTTAATTTTGCCTGTTTGTATTTTGGGCTGCTTTCCCCAGAAACGTTTACGCTTTTGATTCATTTAAAAAGATCATAAATAAATAAAAGTAGGTATATAAAGTTTACTTTTTAGATACACTGATTACAGCTGTTAATAATATGTCTATCTGCTTTGAACATCAATATACGACTGTGTATATAAGACAAAGTAAAATGTTAAGTTATTTAAACGTTTTCTGAAAATAAAATAGCAAACATAAACATTGTTACCAAATACTAACGCAACAGAACAAAATAATCCGTATGATTACAGCAGCTCGATGGTATATTAAAAACTCCTGTATTCACGAAGACCTAGGCGTGCCCTTGGTACAAGCAGAATTCGCTAGGTTCGCGATTAAGTATATCGACAAACTAGGAACACACCCTAACCCACTCGCACGTAACATCCTTAATTTTGGCGGCCACGCTCGGTTGAAAAGGAGGGATACCCTTGCTATCATCCGAGCATAAGATAGATGACCTTGCAGATTTAACACCCGTTGCAACATTACTTTGTTGTCTAGCATTGGCTAGCTTCAAATAAATTTTTAGTATTAAGATTTGTACACTTATTGTTAGTTCATATAAATGAAGATTCAATAAATAAATAATTGTACACAAAAAAAAAACAAATACTAAGGTAAGGATTTCGGTAAAATGATAACAGAAAAATTTATGTTTATATATATATATTTTTTTTATATAATCAGTTAAATAAATTTATTTTATACATATACATATATATAATATATTAAAAAAATTTTCTAATAAGAAACCAGTTGAAGTCTCTTTATAAAAATAATTTTATTAAAAAACTAGTAAGTAACTTATGCTATATTTGGTGGTACCGAATCTTATATGTCCTTCGCCAAAGAAGTTGTATTATTAATTTTTTGGTGAAATTTTGGTGATTGTTAAATAAAATTTAAATTTATATTTTTTTTCTGAGGTTTAGGTTTTCAATATGACAAAGCAAATAACGGCTTCACTTGTATAAATACAATAAAAGCACTGCAAAAATGGTTTTACTTTTATAATTATTACATAAATTTCCTTATTGCTTTTTCCATAAATTTAAAATAAAAGAAATTAAATCAATATATCCGAAGCCACGAACCGATTCGAATCTGAAAATGCATCCGTATTAAGCTTTGTTAATAATTTAAATGTACCATAATTTTTAAGTGGAGACATTTTTTGGCGAAATTTGGATCTTAAATGAAATTTTTAATTAGCATCAGTGTTTAGGTTTTTTTTTTGTACAATTTCGAGATTTAATGAAGCGTAATTTTTGATAGAAAGTTAAATAGTTTCATAAAATTTAAATTTTGTGATACTTTTGTGAAATTTCGATTTTAAAATTAAATTCTGGTTTCTTGGCAGCCTGAAACTTAGGCCGCAATTAGTAGTCTTGAATAATTTGATATATTAGAATATAAAAAGGGTCCATCAGCGAATTTAAAAATTTCCTTACTATATTTTATCTTTTAATTTTATTTAATTTAATTTAAGGTCTTGTTTTATTTTATTACTTTTTAATTCAACATATAACTACTCCATCGGGTTCCATATTTCCCCAAGAAACAAGAAGGGACAATTCTCGGACGTTTACCGATTTAAGCCTAAGTTGGGAGAAAAAAAGTCCCGTCCCAAGTTTGAGCAGGCTATCATATAAAAGCTACTTTTGGAGGCTATGCTTATATGTATACATATATATTTATATGTTTCAGTTCGATTAATTAGTAGTTAATTATTCTTGACACAAGTCTGACTATTTTTAATACTTATTCCTAGAACTACTAATTTATATGTACAACCTGCATTAAATAATAGAACAAAATAATTTATAGTGTATTTGGAACAAATTTGGTTGTTAGAGGTTGCCAAGTATAATTTTATTTCGAAAAAAGTAGCTATATTACTCCTTATACTAAAACTCTAGATAAAAGATGATGCAAACACCTCCATACGTTAATAAAAATGTATATGCATATCTATCGAATATTTGGTAAAATTCCAAAGTTTTTTCCAAGCAAAAGGAAAAAAGTATGCTTTTTTCGCAGAGCAAAATATTTACGTTGCCATGCTTACACATGGTTGTTGCTTCTAATCTTTATGTAATTTCCCCCAACTGTGGCCCTCTTGTTAATGCTTAGTTGTTGTCTAAACAGAATACCGCAAAATGATTCATTATTATATGTTAGTGGCAGCTTAGTATGATAATTTTCATTTTTTTAATATGCAAGTATGGACACCAATAAAAGCAATATCAATTTGTATAGAAAAAACACAAAATTCTTTGCCAATTGCATAACAGCTACAATTAGGCGAAATTGTAGCTTTTATGATTATTACACTAAAATGTCTGTTTTATTTTTTTATTTATTTGATTTCCCTCAATTGTTTAAGATAAATATTTTTTTTGTGCTTGACTAGAAAATAACAGCCACCCCACAACTAGTTAAGTACCACAGTGTGTATGTATATATAAACCGAATCTTATCAACCACAACAACATTATGATTGACGCATTGCAGACTCCTCCTATGCAGATTTCTCAACAAAAACTTTTCTAACATCTTTTAATGTATTAAAAATTGCTTGTTTTACAATAATATGAAAACATACATACATTCATATAATTACATGTAACTCAGTCAAATTAATTTCATTTAAGAAAATTAACAAAGTTTTACAGCGACTTTTGGATTTCAAATTTAATGTTGAACTTAGACTAATGCAGTCGTTTCGTAGTTTTGCAGAAGGAATTTATTTTTTTTTTCTAAAACATAAGACAAGAAATTAGCACTACTTACATTCCACTCAAAAAAACAATTTGCCAAATTCTGCCATCTTTCGATTGCAAGGAAGTGACATGCCATTTCTACAGTGTTTCCAGAATGATTATTTTTCTTTGGTTTGAGCTCAATACTTTTTTTACATTTGTTCTCAAATTCAGAAATTCAACAAATTTTGCGTGAACCGTTGGTTTTTCTACTTAACAGTGCTTAGAACCACCCATTGTTTAATTTCTAACCGAATGCAATTGTGAATAACACATTCTTTCTTACTTGTAAGCTCAATTGTCCTTGTCTTTTTGTTTCATATTCTTTCGTAGCTAATGCTATATTACCCACTAAGAAAAAAAAACACAAAGCTTTATTTGTGTAAATTGTTATCTGCCGTGTCCAGGCAGTAATGTTTATGTGAATTGTCAAATCAATTGCCAAATTAATTTCTTCATGAATATCAATTATTGCACAAAATTAAAAAAAAATCTGGTCCTGAATGTAGAATATTTATGGTAAACAAGCAACATTTGCAAGGCCTCGCTTTGCCGATATTAAAAACATAGAAGCAACTTGCAGATTTTCGCATACTAAACTTTTATGTGAGTACTTGTGTTAATACGGAGTATGGCTAGTTTCCAATTTGTTTTGTACAAAATTTTTATATTTTGACATTTCACTCAAAGATTGAGTGAAGTGGTTTTGTGCTGACAACTGATTTAAATAATTACAATTCTTTGGAAAAATCGATCATACGTGCAAACGTACCTAAGATCGCTTTAAACATTTTGAACATAACACGTACAATTTGTTATTTAATTGGTATAAAATTTTTAAAAACGTCTTTATATTGCGATCGTTGTGATAAAAAGGAACAATTATATATGAAGCTTTAAATAACAAACATCCACTGTTTTGTTTTGGTTTTTTTAGTTGAGAACAAATTAGAATAAACAAAGCAAAAATAATCAATTAGGATTATTACCTCAATGCATGCTTTTTCACTGACAAGTCGAAACAATAAGAATATAAAAACAAGTTATAATAAACAACAACCATTATGGAAGGCACAACATCAAATGGATAAAAATTAAAAAGTCAAAGCAATATGAATAAAAAAAAACAGAGAAATGAAAAACTAGCGTCAAATAGAATGGATAATTCTGCAACAGCACCTGTGCAAAGGCGTTTAAGAGAAGTTATTCAATCTCTTTATTTAAATAACGCTATGTCTCCTCTAAAGCTTAAGCAAACTATACTAAAACATTTTAAGAAATTAGCTGGACAATTACAAGTATCCATTAAAAATTTGTTTCAAGGAGTAAAAATCGTTTAATGGGTTATATAGATAAAAGCTTTAATACGGACTGCAATGCTGCCGAAAGTGTTGAAAGGTTGAATAAACGCAAGACAAAACAAAAACATTAAAATCTATTGTTAAAAAAAAATATTTATAATTGATAGTTTTGAATTGAAGACTATATAAAATTACTTATTAACCTTAGTTTAGACACATTGGTAAAAATTCCAACAACAAACTTCTTTATGTTAATGAAGGCTTCACCATTGCATTATATTAAAATTTTACGTGCTATTTACCTTAAAAAGAATGAACTTATATAGTATTTACACGTGTGGCTTGGTTAATATCAAATAGTAATCAATTGACCAAGTAAAACATATGATGGGTTGGAACACCTCAAAATTCTATTTCGATCTTTTTACTGGTAGCTGTTATAGTGATGCTTCTTTCTGTATAGAAGAAATCCTGATATACATATTGTTACGTTTTGTCTTGTTATGAGTTTAGATTTTTATATATTTTAGAAATTCATCCTTAATTTAATGTATTGTTCTAAGACATGATTTTAACTTAAGTTCATTGATTGATCTCTTTTTTTGTAAGGCACAAAATCAGGAGAGCAATCAGAAAATTATATGAAGAAAGGCAGTTTTAATTCAAAATCTAGCAGGCTTCTTAAAATGTTGATTCCAAGAATACTTTTTTTTCTTTATTTGTTTTAAACAAAATGTTTACAAACAGCTACTACCCCAAAATTTAGGATCTTGCTAAGAATATGCCTATCGAAATTCTACTCTGACTATAGGCCGCTTGCAATTTTTATTCAAGTTCTGTAAAAGATTAATTCTTCAGCAACTTCCACTGTATGTGATTTACTCGAAGTATTCTACAAAGCTCGAACTAACACATTGTAAGGTTAAATAGTACGCCGACGATGTTCAGCTGTGAATAAGTTGCAGCAGCATCACAATTAACGAATGTGTTAGAATCTTAAAACGGGGATTAGGACGTATTTACGTATCTCTAATTATTTAGCAATTAACACTACTAAGTATTAATATAATTGCGCTTAAAATTTAAACAGCCAAATCATATTTAATACTTATGAAACTTTAGGTTGCATTTAACATATTAGTATATTGTTTAAGAAGATACTTATTTTTGAACACGATTTCTTTATTCATGCTATCACTTTCTGGAATGGAATCCTTATACATCAGGATATGTATTTTTGTCATTTTTTCACTTTAAATGTACATATTTTCGATTTTGACCATTTTTTGTAAAATTTTTCTTTTTGTAAAATTTTTGTTTACTTCATGTTAATCTTATTAATTTTTAAGTTGTAACTTGTATTTTAAAAATATTTATTTATCGATTTCATTCAATTTAAATCTGTTTAGAATTATATGATAAGAATAATTGCATATACCTAACAGCATTTAACTATTTTTGAATAATAACCCTTTTTTTTAAGTATTTTTCAATTCTAAGTGATAAAACTGAAATGAAATTAAAAAATACCTTCTTTTTACAGGCTGTAAACGGTTTTGAGATGAGCGCACTGAAACACAATAAACAGTTAACTACCAACGTGTACGGTAGCGTATTATTTTATAAATTGATAAGTTTCTCTCAATGTTTTGATGCTAGTTTAAGAGAAATTGTAAATATTTTTGTTAAAGAAAACGCGTACTATGCTTACTCAGAAATATTTTATTGGCAATGTTCGACCATGAAGAGAAAATATACTATTTAGTTATAAAAAATCACACTACCAAACCATGTAGAAGACCCTATGAATTGGTCGCTAGCATAGCGAAACGATTGTTTTAGCAGAATCGAAAAGAAGGCGCAACAAATTCTCTAGACACTCGTTCCTGAATTCAATTGAATGTTTTTTCATTTTCATTTGATACCTTCTTTCTAAGTTTAATTTTTGAAGAAAAAATAATTAAATAAAAATAAGAAAAAAAAACGGTTTATTCATTCTTTGTTTTAAATTGAATGAAATCGATATAGAACGCAACTGAAGATTAACTTTTGAATAAAAAAAATTTCATGTTAATATACAATATTCATCTTTGGTTTATTCTTTTTCAAAGTTTTTTACCTTTTAAAAAAAAAAAACATTTATATAAAAGTTTAAACTATTTCGTAAAATTTTTCTGAAAATAAACATTATGATGAAACTCTGGTCGTTAAAATTTCGATGTTTTAAAATAGTAGAGTTTTTTTCGGAATGTCGGTTTTTAAGAAATTTTTTATTTTATATTGCATTACTGTTGTGATATTGTAGTGAAACTATGATATTTTTTTTTTAAATGTAGTATGACAACTTTTGAATTATTAACAATCTTAATAAATTTGAAATAAGATATTCTGTTTTCCAAAACATATTTTTGGAAAAAATAAAATGTTTTGTTATTTTTTGATAAAAATAAATATTTATATCAAAAAATTAGAGTCCTTTTTTGAATGATGAGTTTTTAATGAAATTTAAAACTTTTTATTGCATAAAGTTTATTTTTTTTAAATGTTGATAAATGCGTTATTATTTCGAATATTGAAATCAATTCCGAATACTTAATATTCTAGAGATTTTTATTCTCTAGTATCGGCTTTAAAAATAATAAATAAAGACAGAATTGCATCTGAAAAGTTTTAATAAAATAGAAGGATAACTTTTTAATCACAGTTTCACCATTTATAGATTAAATTTCAATAGCACCATTTCGAAATTAAATATTCTATAGTTCTTCTGGTGTTTTGACAAAACTATTTCCAATTCGAACACGGACAAACAGGCCAGCGGACATCGCTAATTCAACTTCTCTGTATATATACTTTTTATAGTTCTTGTGTTAACTTTGTGTAGGTGTTTAATTTAATTTTTAGCAAATATCTTAATCATATGCTTGTTTTAACTAATAACATATATTGTGGCAATTTTTCAATCCGTCTTTAAGGAGCAGCTACAAATGAAAAAGTAAAAACAATTAAAAGAAATTTACAAGTAAACGGATTATTTTCGTTTGGGAGATATAACAGTTACTTTATCACACGTAAGAAAACAAATAATACATTTTGGCAACTATATATCTGTAACAGTTAAAGTAATTTTAACTTTAAACACTACTCACTACTATAATAAACATATAAGTATGCGAATCTCTGAAAATGTTTTAAGAAATGTTCCACTTCAATTATATAAAATTACATAAACTCAAGCATTCAAATTTTTACAATGCATTCTGACCGAAATACATTAACATTATTGTAAAGGCGCAAAGAAATGCAATACGAGTATTACATATCCAAAACATGTTGACGCAAAGCATACATAAAGCATTATGGAAGCAATGGCACAATGTAATAAAAATATATTGATATTTGTTTTTATACCTTCTGCTAAATATTTTGAACAAAACGAAAAAGTAAGCATTGTTTAAAAAATTCATTTTATACTGTTACAAAAATAGATTTAATACTTTTAAATTATTGAAACTACGTGAAAAACGTGTTTACATATCGCACCCTAAATAAAAAAAGAGTCACAACTCAAAATTTTCCAAAACTGACTTCTTTTCCATAAATTAATTCAGAGTGCACATCTCTAACTACTGTAAAAATTTCTTTCACATCACTATCTTCTTTAACTGGAAAAATACAGTTATATCTATTTTTGTGTTAAGTGTGCTCCTGTGTGTGTTCCTGCACGATGAACTTAACAACTTTTTTGTAATTCTTAAAAATTTTTTTATTTTGAGTTGTGACCCTTTTGTATTTAGGGTGCGATAGATATATTTATTTACGAAAGCAACTCGTCATCTCATCTACTTTTTAGCAGTTTATTATTAAGCACTAGGTCATTATTTAATAAAAAAATTTTTAAAAAACTTTATTTTTTATTATTTTTCAATATTTCGCCAAACCATTGGTTGGCATGATCAGGATAAACAAAAAGAAGAATGTATAAATAATTAATCAAAATTGAAAAAAATTTTTTTTTGCAATTTAAAAAAAAAATTTTTTTTCAATTTTTAAAAATTTTTTTTTTTTCAATTTTGATTAATTATTAATTATTAAAGATTAATATTTATTTATTTAAGAAGAAATTAAGGTCGAATAAAAATAATAATCAAAGATAATAATAAAAAAACAAAATTATAAAACAAAAAGTGGATATTTCGCAATAATAAATTTGGATAAAAACATTTGTGAGCAAGAGAATAATCAGAAAATGAAGAAAAGTCAAAATTTAAAATCGATTATGTGCTATAAGCATTGGAGCAATTATCAGTAGATACAAGGCTACCAAAACTGGACAAAATTGAAGAAACCAAAGCATCAATCACATTTCTGATAAGATTTAGGAAAGCTGGTATTACACCAAAATTTATTGGAAATTCAACAAATAATTTAGTAAATATTTTTAATATTAAAGAAATTCCAAATTATCAACACACTATTGAGAGGTGCACAAAAGATTTACACAAAAGAATGTTAAATTTAGCAATTAGGAAACAACATGACATGCTTAAAATTTTAAATAAGAACATAGAGATGTTAGTATATAATATGGAAGACATTTGACATTAGATGAGATAACAATATTATTAGAATATATAAATAAATTAACTCACACTTTTGAAAAAAAGATTAAGGAAACACATAGAAGGAAATTTAAGAATCTTTCTGATATTCAAAGAAAGGAATTGGGAATTAAAGTTAATGAAGATTGGTATGTCAACAGGACCGACATAGATATTTCAGGGGATGTTAAGTGGATCCTTTCTCTAGGACAGAAATTTGCATTACCAGTTGAAAGGAAGGTAATTTCAGAAGGAGATGATTAGCTTCAGACTATAAAAGAAAGAGAGGATCAGGAAGTAGCGGCGACAAAACTAACAATGATTATTGATAGGCACATTAGCAACATTGAACATACGCAAGGGATATTTTTTATATTAGAGAATAAATTTCAAAACAGACACAGATAATTTAGCGCAGAATTATAGGTACTTAATTAAAAAGGCACATAAATTGTTATAATTATTTCATAAGAGAGAATTTGTTTTTTAATTTCCGTTTCCTTGTTTTTGTGTGTTTAAATATTTAAATTTTAATTTTGTATGTATCCATGTATGTATGAAGAAAATTATTTTATATGTGTTTGTCAATTGTTTTCAAAAAATTTTTTTTAAATTGTTAATAATTTTTGTTTTTATAAAAGTTAATTTTCTGAAGAAGCTTTCAAAGGAAAAGCGAAATATTGAAAATATATGTGTTAAATTAAATAAAAAGATCCTTATAAAGATTAATACTTATTTATGATATTCTCATATTTCATGATATTTTTCATATTTTATAATATTCTCATATAATATTTATTATTGAAAAATTCAAATGTATCACTGTACAGAAAGCATAGTCATATGGCCATTTCACTCATATATCTCATTAGTGAGTTTTATCCCAATTTTGTATAGAAAACTCAATTGTATTATATCTCAAGCCAAATTGACTGAACAAGAATTATATTTAACCAACACAGCAAAAAGACAGCTAAACTCAAAAGCCTTTACACAGTTAAGGTTAAGAGACCCGTATTTAATTAAATTGCTAAAAAAAAGTTTATTAGAACATATAACCTATTTGTGGGATGCACACTTAATTCCAATTTGAAACATAAATATAACGTGAAGAAATGAAAAGTTCAAATTGAATATGTGCACTTTTTCAGATTCTCTTTATTTGTTACCTTTTTATAACGATAATGAGAATGACGTTCGTGCATATCATGGCCAAAAAAATTGATTTTTGCGGCAAATTTAAAAAATCGCTTATAGGTTTGTTATTAGTTTTGACAAAGTGAATATACATATATAAATGTATGATAGAAATATGTGCATACGTAAATAGCTTTCGTATAGGATAATTGTGAGTGTAAATACTTTCCACGTCCACCCAAAAACGACAAAAATAAAAAGTTGTTATTTTTCATCTTTTTGTAATATTTGTAACATTTTTTGCCTACATATAATCCCTAAATACTTTAAAACTGTTTTTGACAAAGCTAAAAATGTTTTAGCTTTGGTAATAAAAAAAGGCTAATTCGTTACGTTTTATAAAGTTGCAAGTAAACAATTTCGTTTATGTAATGACATGCGGTTTTAAAAGAAATTATACTCAAACACGTATGTATGTATGTATGTATGAGTTGGCTAAAGTTTAAATTATAGAAACTTATCGTTCAGTAGTTGTCTATCCAGTAGTTTAAAAAGAGGACAAAAACTGTGTATTTATTTTTTTCTTCTCTTTTTATAAATTTTTTGTTACTAAACTTATTATATCTGTCTACTTTTTAAGTTGATTTATTGCAATATTTGCTTGTAGTTTTATTTCCTATCTTCTAATAATGTACTGCAATAGTTTTGTATAGCACTCCCATGTCTACAAAAAATATTCCAATACTCAAATAACTATGGCAAAAGTTGTAAAAATAAGAAGTTGTTAGAAAAACATGCCTTTAAAAATCGTTATGTTGCATTAATTTGCAAATAAATATTGGCTCTGGTGTCAAAATTACATAGAAATTAAAATACAGACATTTCTTTATTTGGTTTATGTTAAGCAATAATTTTAAAGTTTATTCAGTTTGCGATGCTTCGAGTGTTCGCGTTCAAGATTAACAAGTCAGGAAGACTCCTTATAATTTTTATGAAAAACTATTAAAATAAAAGTATTAAAGAAAACCTTAGTTTCTCCATTCATACTATCCACGCAAAGACTATATAAGCAAGAGCTGGTAAACTAAAATCTCACTAGCCGAACAATAAGCAAAGATAGCTTTACCACGGCACAGTGGTTTGAAAACGTTTTATTTTAGAAATTATTCGGTAGCTCATGAATCACTTAAGATATCGCAATGAAATTTCACAGGGGCCAAGCAGAGGTATTTCTAAACAAATTCGCCGACGATTGGTCCCGTAGGGTGAAGTGCGGCTTCTGGGAATGTCCCCAAATTTGAGTACCTCGGGTAAAAAATTTGTTGGAAATGTCATAAAAAGTTTATTTCTTACTGAAATGTTGACGTTGAAAATATTTACAAAAAATGTTCCTTTATGTCTACGTTACCCTCTTTTTATTTGGGAGAAAATCGGTGGTGACGTTGTTATTCGTGTCGGAATTATTATTCCAAGATATTCGCTGCATTCCTGATAACATTTATAACAAAATAGCAGTAAGCTTGGTTCTAATAATATGTTATCACCATAATATCATCTATCATAATATCCTTAAGAAGTTACGAGCATCAAAATTTCGAAAATATAAATACCGCCGCTTTTTAGGATTCACTCCAAACGTCCTCAACGAATAGTCAGAATGTGAATTTTTCAAAGAATAGGCTATAGCAGTAATACTAAAACTAGACTTGGTTGAAATAAGTATGTAAAATTAAGGAAGATATCTAAAGACAAATGTTGCACAATATTTCCCACATACAATGCAGTAGGGGAAAAGAAGAAAGGAATAAAAACATTGCTGAGTGATATAATCAACAAAGGCGCATTTACAGAGTTACCGCGAAATCGTGAAAATATGGTTTCAATGCTTTTATCGACGTTTAAAGACTGTGATTGAACTGAGGTACTCCGATTTAACACTTATAAGTAGGTGGGGATGTGATGGCCTAAGAAATATGGATAAACTCCACATAATAATCAAAAGCTTTATGTAGACCAATAAGATTAGAATACCTAAAGGAAAATAAGTTAACTACAAAAAAATTGGATCAACAGATTTTAACAATCTTCCGAAAAGTTAAATCCCGTATGCATTGAAATCTATGGTTATTACGTAAATGTAAATTTTGAGCTCCAGCTGTCAATAATGGGAAAGTGAACAATGCCATTACTGAAACGACCAGCTTCTGGAATTGGACAATACGTTAATTGAAAAAGTCGGAATTTTCTCGGAGTCCTTAGGATGTGAATAATATTACATCCTTTAATAAAAAGACATTACAGTACGGTACGTCTCCATTGCATGCTCGTATACGGTTTTTAGAATATATATACTTCATATTTCCTATGTTCTAAAATACAGAAGCGTACGTGGAAATCAAAAAAAAGTTAAAGAAAAAAATCAGGAACCTTTAATAATGAGGGCCGATGAAAAGAAAAAGAATCCAAGAGGAGTTCAGACGGCTCTAAAAGGGATGGAAAATCGATCAGAGGATTTTTCCAAAATTAGGACATAACTAAAGTTGCTGGAGGTAGCGAGAAAGTTCTTAGAAAATGTCACGTTATATTATCGGTAATAAATAGTAAATATAACATAAATACAGCTAAATTCAAATCGTATGCTATGGAAGATTTAAAGCTTTTAAGTTCTTTGTATGAATGGAGAGAACATCGGATATATACATACATATTCCAACGACTAGTCTAAAGTTAAATTACTTTGTTTTTGGTTATTTTGACGTCACCTTTGAGGTTTAAAAAACCAAATTGGGTATATATATATATATACACATATATACATATGCATGTTACATATAGTCCATAAATTTTATGAACTGCAGGGCCGCCTGCGGTGATCATCCTTCCCCCGTTGAAAGGTTCTGACTTCCAACTTTGTTTTCATCGGTGGGCAGCTCTTCTTAATACTTTATTACTTGTTTGAGTATCCGCGACTCGGTCCACACTATCTAAGCCACATATGATGCCTGTCACTCGACCCATTGCCATTTTTGAGGGGGAAGATTTTCGTCTTTGAGTAGCATCATATCACCCTTAGCAAAATTAGCGGAAGAGTTACGCCATTTATTTCGTTCGTGAAGGAGAGTGAGATAAGCTGAGCTCCACTTTTTCCAAAATGTTCGCTGCATAAACAAAAATTACTGCCACCTATTTAATCGATATATCTTATTATCGGTTACATCGGGCTCTGCTATAGAAATTATTAGGTCTCCTATAAGAAAACGACTAGGAGTGATAACATCGAAATTATTCGCATTGTCCGAAATTGGACACAATGGCCATGAATTCATAATTGTCGATATTTGGCACACGAATGTTCGTAACTCATCGAAAGGAAGTACCGTAACGCCTACGACTCTTTTGAAATGAAATTTTGCTGCCTTTACCGCGGCCTCCCAAAAGCCATGGAGACCATGGAGGAATAAATTTCCAATGGATTCCTTCTCTTAGACACTTCTCATGCGCAAGATCTAAATGTGATTTGCTAATGAATAATTGTTTTAGTTATAACAACTCGTTTTTTGCCCCAACAAAGTATGGCTTTCTTCTTATTGAAATAAAGGGTATTAGGGCTGCTAGAAATGAAAGTTCTGTAAAAAGTTCCAAATGTGATATCTTTGTGGCGAAACAAACAGAAATGCAAACGCAGCACTTAATTGGCATGGGCTATTATAAATCTATTGAAACAGTCTAGTTTTAATTTTTTAAACTTGGGTAAGGCGGTGTTCCGCCAAATAACAATAACGTATACAACGTACAGGCATAGGAATTTGTAACCACATCAACTTTGGCGGTTGGCGCAGCTTTGCTTGGTTTTCACAAATGCTCCCAGCAAGCACCAACTTGACTTAAAGAGTTAAAAGTGAAAAACAAGGTTTAGGGACAAAAACGTAGGAACATAACAAAACTTATTTCCACTTTTTCAAAATAGTTTTTTGACATGCATCTTGATTGGCACCTAACTAAGAAAAGCAAAATTTCATTTATTTTGCTTAAAGTCAGCACAAATATACTGGCTTAATTATAGTAAATGCATTTGAATTTTTAATAAATGTATTAGAAAAATTTAAAGCCCAAAAATAAAATAAAGTTCTGGCAATAACTGCAGCCAATACAAACACGCCGTTACGTAAAGCATGTGCAACGTTCTAAAGAAAAGCTAAAAACATCGTAAACGATCGTGGTTTTTCGACGTATATATATATATATATATATATATATATATATATATATATATATATATATATATATATATATATATATATATATTTTATATCACAGATTTGACTACTAAATGGCGTCAGCAAATGTAAAGTATACTTATACTTTTTGCTTAGCATTGGCTAGACTAAGTAAAACATAAGTTATAGTTATTGTATATGAACATTTCTTATTGGTTCAAATTTATTTAAATGCAAAAATATGTGATAGCAGTTGCATGTTTGCACGTATTTTCTTTACCATTTATCAAGATGATAGCGTGCAATCGTAAGCATAAAGTTATATACTGTATTTTATTTCTTTTTCTGTTTTTAAATTTTTTGTATGAGATAACTTGGCGCTGACTATGACAGCTGCAAATAGTAGTTTAAAACATCAAATTTTATCTATAAGTGTAATATATATATAAGTCAGATATATATAAGGCAGATGAATAAAATAGTATTTTTTAACCCCTACATGATTTCAATATAACATAGTGAGCCAGAAAAAGTACTTAAGAAATTAGTCTCCCATTTTTCAGTTGCTAGCTTTAATGCAACATAATTCTGTGGACATGGTAGAAGTATCAAAAGTAAATTGTGCAACTCAAGCTTATGAAAATGTATTGTTCCAATAATTTAAAGGTATGTTTTAAATCCTTACAATGTACTAATTTCCTAAATAATTCTATATAAAACTGCTTTGTTAAAAGCTAGCGTACTATTGCTACGAGTGTTACAAGAGTGTTATAAGTTTTACACACGTCATCTTTGGTTTTCGTTTAATAAACGTTTTGTTGTATTAAAAGTTTTTTTATTGCAAAATAATAACACACTTTAGAGTTTTTAAATTAAAATACACGATTTATTCAGTTTAATACCCACTTTAAATACCCGGTGGTAACTGTACCGCTTTCACGCCTAAAATCTTCTTTATAACCTGTATGTCCTCACTCAACGATGTTTCAACTGGAATTAACTTTATTGTTCAGCAGATGGTGCTTATACTATGTTCACACACTCTCCCATTCGGGGTTCGCGACCGTATCTTGTAGTTTCCAGGATAATTTTGAAAACAAGTTATCGCTTGTTTATCTATACTATTTGTCAAAAAATGTAAACAAAGAAAAAAATCAAAACAATATATGTATACAATTCAGAAAAATAAACATCTATTCATACGCACTGATCCCATTTAGTGCCACTTTGTCTGCTTACTTTCAGACAGCACATGTAAATGATTTTCACAAAATTATCAACAAAACATATTTTTTATTATAATTATAGTTATTTGCTCGACCTAATACGCAAACACGTATATTTTAATTTTAGATATTAAATAAAAATCTTTTCGTTCCCTTGAGTTTTAAATCTGTGTTTTCCGGTTTTATACACTTTTAAATCGTCATAAATTGGTAGATTGAAAATTTTGAAAATATGAAAAATTAAAATGGTGCAACATTTTCTTTTATGTTTTGACTCAGAAGATTATATAATACTGATTTAAAAAGATGTGGCGAAACATTTAATATCAAACCATGCAATAGTTGATTTCACAGGGGAGATTCGAACACTTCAAAATGAATTTGTTTTATTTTTTGATATCTTTCGGAAAGTCTTTTAATATCATGTAAACCCGAGCTAAGAAGTTGAATAAATTTGAAGTTACGCTTAATTTGATAAAATTAATTCGGTTATCTCAAATAAGATTAGAAAAATGGTGTCACGACTTCGTGGTGCCCGATAATATTGTTTGACTCTCGTGATATTCATATCAAAACAGCTTTGAATTTCTGATGATAATGACATTATTATACCTTCTACATAATCAGAAGCATTTAAAATTTTTTATTAAAATTTACTTAATATATTTTTACTTAAAAATCAAAAACAATTTTAACTAAACTTAACTTAATTTTTTTATTAATTTGTGGCCTTTTCTTGATTATTTATGAAAGACATCGCCATCTACTAGAGCTTTTTGAAACATACTAACAAGGTAAATACTGAAATTATGAATGAATGGAATAAGCTCTTTCTATGAAGCTGTAAGAGCATTGTTAAAAAAAACAGAATCTGCAAGATGAGTAACCAAATATTTGAATGCAAAAGAGAAATATTTAAAGCAGTAATAAAGAGATTATCAAAAAAATTTTACAGAAAGAGAATATTTGAGTCTTATTCTGATTTTCTGTCACACGTTTGTATAAGCAGAAAAAATCACGTGCACTAGTTTTAAGATAAATAGAAAAATCACGTCCCTGTGTGATATACAAAGTAAAGTTGTTTGTTTGTTTGTTTGTTTGTTGTTGCGTGAATAAAAGTTTAACGGCTGAAACGATTTTAATTAAATTCAAAACATCGGTAGATATTTGCCTGTAAAAAGAGAAAAGCAAGATGGCATTCCCATGCATCTATGCATTTGAGCCGATTTAAACGAAGTCTCGTCGAAACCGATTTTATTCAAATTCGGAAAATTAATACCTAGGTCCCCATTGATAAGGTCAAATATGGTATGTTAGTTTTTAGAGGTACGACCCAAATGATAGAAAAAAGGGAAAAACGGTTATTTACGGCTGCATAAAGTTCAATAAACATTTTTAACTTAGATATACTGCATTTGTGTATATGCTTATTTTGAAAACAAGAGAACAAGAGGAGGGAATTAAAACACTCTCAACTGAAATGTACATACATATATAGATTTGTAAGATTGAATAGGCTTAATCAAATCTATTGAATAAGAAGACAACGACCTTCTTTTTAAATATATATGCACATTTTAATTGCATATATCATTTCTTCATTTATTCTGAATAAAAAAATAGCTTATTGAGAACCAGTCATATTTTTTATTTTTTTTTTCAACTGTCGAAAAGATTTTTCATGTAATTCGCAGTTTAAAGGCAATTTCTATAACTTTTAACCAGTAAATGTTTGATATGACAGCAATTCAACATTTTTTTTTTGCAATACTGTAATCAATTTTAATAATAAGCACTTGTTGTTATGTGAAGTTTGCAAAATAAAAGTCTCTTAAAAATTAATTAAAATGAAACCAAATAACACAAATATAAAAGTGAAAATCCGTTGAGAAAAAAAATACACACGGGTAATAACCGAAATGCAAAGCATGCAAAGCCTAATTTTATATTTCCAAATCTTTGATCGAATAGGTAACGTGTCTTCTAAGATTTTTAGTATCACACTATCAATTGAAAAATTTCATTTCCGTAAAGCCCTACATTAAACAAGATGCCAACACCGCCGGGTACAACATCGTTTATGGTTAAGTTAAATGATGGCTTTGCGGGATATATATCATATGTTTATGTGTCTACCTCTATATTCGCAAAACATATGGGCATTTTCATGTACCATACGTGACATTTGTAACAAAAAAGTATGCGAAAATAAAGAAGAAAGTTATTTTGAAAAGAAATTGAGCACATTCTGTTATTTCATCCCACATTCCATAATTTCGAACAAAATAAGGATACGATAGGTACGATAGTGAAATAAGCCGGAAGTGTATTTAATATGCAACTTAAAAAATACGAATAATGCTTATAATGAATAATATTTAATATCGTTCATGTCATACTTTTTAATACAGATTTTGTTTATATTTTGCTTTGAACTTTTATTGCAGAACACTTGCGATTAATCACATATAAATAACGTGCACAAATATCATTATAATAATATATAAGGCAAAAATGAAAAATATGACTAATTGAATTCTAATCTCATCGCTAAATAATCAATTTAAACTGTTATTTTTTGATTTTAAGCATTGTGAAAAGTTTTAAACAGTGTTGCCAACTTATTTACTCTCTCGTAAATAATTCTCTTTCGTTTCTTTTAAATATATTTAACCTATCTTCTGTAAATTGTTCGCATTGCATTTGTAAGCTTAAGCCAAGAAAATTTTCCCACTGTGCTTCAACTTTAGTCAACTTTAAAATTGTCAAGTGTCTCACCAATCGTAATTCAAAAAATTCCACTTAGCGACAAATCGCCATAACTAAATACTGGCTGTAAATGATTCCACCTAGTTTATTTTGTTTTTTTAACTCATTTCAAAGGTTTTTATTTCACCAGGGGATATTGATTAATTCATGGAAATACCCATATGTAAGTTTAAAAACCAAAGATAACAACAAAAGCATGAAAATGGGGACCTACTTCTTTTTTCTGGTATTTTCTTCTTTCTTTTTTTTTTTTTGTTTTGCAAATATTACATAGTTCTTATTTTAGTATGATTTTCGTTCATTCACAGTGCCTGTATGTATGTAAGGGTAAATATGTAGAGCAGTGTGTTGCTATTGTACTTGAGGTCATAAAACTTTAATAATGAAAACAAAAGAAATGAGTCAATGAAAATCATTTACTTTTATTGTTGGCAACTTGTTTCAACATTCGCTTTGATTTCAATGGTCGACGAAAACGACAGATGAGAACAACAAAAATATTATTTATAATTTGCTTTCTTTTTTAACTGCCATTTTTATAAGAAAAAGTAATAAAACTAATATGTATTGATATATTTAAAATAAATTTCAAATTCATATATATGGCACAAAATTTATAAGCGGATCCGGAAAAATATATATCGGGCTTTAAAGAGAGGCAGCTCAAAATTTTTTAATCTTAATTTTTCGCAAGAAATCGACGAGTGGTGATCATATCTACCCAATGTAAAAATCTTACATATTTTTCTATATTCTTTCAGCAAAAAATACAGTTGTAACCTACAAAATTTGCCTCTCTTTAGAGAAACCGGTGCGATATTTTTAATAAAGAATTCCTAGTAACAAAAAAAGGCAAGTAACATAACTAAAATACAAATTTCAATTGAAGACATATGTTAACTGTAATATCATATTGGATTACATATATTTATCCCAACGGTTACATAAATGACATGTAAATAGCAATTCATATTAAAAGTATCTTCAAACGCGCTACAAAATGTTGTAACCCAAAAATAATTTGGTGAATTTTAAAACCATTGTAATGGACGGGTATACAGAATATCCCTACCTACAAAGCCTTTAGTTGTATTTAATCCATTATAAAAAGAAAAAAATTGTTTTGTAACGACGTATAAAGCTTTCTGTTATATTTAAAAAATTAATTTTTTTTAGATTTGTTGTAGTGAAGCGTCATAAATTGTAGGAAAAAATAGCACGTTTATGGTAAGTGCAGTTCAACAGCTAATTAGTTTTATTTTACTTACGAAGAACTTCTTTGGTCTTAGATTTTAAACTGCAGCTACTGCACTTACCTGACGAATTATTATGCCATTACAATATAATGGTTAATATCGTAGTCGTTTGATAGCTAAGTATCCGCACTGTATAAAATAAATGAGATGGAAGTCGTGGACAACTGCAGTATAAAAACTCTTATAAAGATGCATAACTTTACACAGTGGCAGTGTTTTAGAGAGCGGTGGTACAACGAAATCGTAATTGTTTTGGATGTAGTTTTTCCTCTTACAAAGCCTGGCTGGAACTAAGTACCGCTAAATACTTTGTAATTTTTTTTAACCTACAGCAACGAATGCTGTTTGGTATAGCACGGTACGACAAGTGCACACTTTTGTCGAACACATTTTTTGTTCGTAACAAATAATATTTAAGTGTATCAAAAAATTTGAACACGTTCATATTTGTGATTTAACGACTATAAAAAAGAGAATTATTTTGAAATGAAAAACTAAAGTTCAGATAACTTTATAATGTAAAACTACACATCACAAACTAATTTTATATTCTTATTATTTTTTATCATTAAAGCAAAAGGTAAATTCAGAAGATAGCACCAAACAATTTTGAGCTTATCCCTTAAGTCTGCAATATTCAAATTATGACCAGCGACCAGTCTTGCACGTAGGTTTCATTTAGAAAATATATTTTTAATAATAAAAGTTGTCCCCATGTTCAAACGTGAATCTATAGTAGATTTTGAGCAATAATAAAATGCTTTTAAGACTGCCACAAAGTCCGGAACGCTTGCGGTAATATGATATTATAAAAAAAGTCCCGATGTATGCTGTTATTAAATTTATGTAGCCTTATGCCTCTAACCGTTATAGGCAGAGACCTGAAATTTAGTCCGAATATGTTATGTTAAAAAATATGAATGTAACTTTCGAACCTTTATAGACAAATAAATATGTTTGACTAAGCCCGACGTGCCCTATGTATCGGAGTACACATATGTATATGACCTTATCTGTCAAAACTTTTTTAATGGAAACTAGAATATTTTAACAAAAGTAAAGTTATGAACAAAAAACAAAAATAATAGGAATATTATATATTAACAACTTTAAATAGATTGTTAAATTTATATCTATCTATATAATTAAAATACTATATGCTGAGATATGTGTTTAAAAAATGTTGCAACGCTTAAAAGTAATTGCAATTTTTTAAATTTGATTTTACCTTAACAAAAATATAAAGCATAGTTAACTCAAAAATTTCTTTTAGAGACAATCTTTATAATATGGACCCCATATAATTAACATATATTCTAAGACTATAATATAAAGTTTGTTACCCAACTCTTTAAAAATGCCTTGTTGACAGTTATGTGGGAGGCTCACCCACACAATCGACTAGCTAATGACTTCCAACATCGACCGAAATAAGTTTGTCTTTGTTTGTAACACCTAAATTTAGGAAGAATAAAATGGGTTTTAAGTTTTAAAACTCTTAAGAAGCGACCCAGAAGAAAATCAAAAAAATTATAGTTATCCAAACATTTGAGCATATACATATATACATACTTTTTTAATTCAGGTACTGGGGATAGAAAACGAGATGTTCACTTTGTTGTTCCCCCTTAATTTCTTCTTTCTAATTTCAAAACGTTAAGTGTATTGCAACTGCAGATTCCAATTTCTGGCAGCTCAATTTAGTGAGAATTCTAATTTTTGCGAGTCTGCTGTACAATTAAAAAATCTTTTTTAAAGTAGAGTTTCTGCATTAAAGCTACTTCAACGACAATGATAAAGATTTAAAAAGTGACGACGCAGCACTTTGTAAAAAAAAAAAAACAAAACGAATAAATGAATACTAAAAGTATCTAACCTAATCTATATACAAAACCAAAAGCTAAGGAAAAGCAAACATCAATCAACTAACCCACCAAGAAACTAACCAACTTAAGTGGGTACTTCTTTGACAATAGACTAAAATTCTAAATTTTTGCCTCGTTTTGCTTCTTACTTTTCTTAAAATGCCATTTTAGCATAAACTTGGTGGTGGTATTATCAGAATAAGTATGAGGTTCTTATTAGTATATTCTACTGATTGGGGATAAATGGTTTTAATAAAGTATTCACAAACACTAACTAACTACTAACAACTTTCATGCAAGTGCTTCTAATAGACTTATTATTTTATTTTAACTATTTAGTAGTAGTACTTATTAAAGTAGGACTGTCATCACTTTTCAATTATAATTTCCATTTTGGTCTACACATTCAGTGTAGTGTGTGTGGCAATTTCCACTTCAGATACTATAAAGTTTATAACATATTTTATGTGTTTGTTCGCTTTTATGCATGGTGTAGATAGATTTTTTGTGTTATTGTCTGTTGTAACTACAATCCTACTTGTTATTTTTATAAAGTCTTACTTGTGCGGCACTGATATAGTCACAAGTTTTACTCCAGTTATTGATGAAAAATGCTTATTTAAGGAATTAATCCAGAAAAGGCAACAAATGGATATAGCAAAAGCTTTTATTTCAAGAGGATCTGAGTATTATTGTATTTACAAGTTTAAAAGCAGGTCATAAAGGGAATTAACTAAACAGTAAAAGACAAATTGAAATAAAACAGACTATTTTTCAACAGATCGCAATTTGTTGCTAAACGCGATCATTGAAACAGACATGTATTCTGTTCGCAAATGCATCAATATTGTTTTGGATGCGCAATGAGAAAAAACTACTTATCCAAAAAAATTTGGATGCGAAATATACAGAAAATAACTACGCATTTATTGATATGACATTAATACTATATTAATAACTTGTAAATACGCGTTTAGGACGTAAGCCAAATATTTTTTTATATATACAATTTCTCAAAACGATCGCTTTTGTAATAAACATATGCAAAAAATGGAATGCAAGAACTCTTGAAAAACTGTTCTTCGTTATCACGTTTTTAATAACGCAACATATCAATTTTAAAACAATAAAACTGCTTTTAAGACACCTAGATTGCTTGTTTATAAAGCACAGGAAAGTGATCATACCACAATAGAACTCACTTCGACCTGCCACTTTGATAGTTGCTAGAAATATATTCATTTATATACTTTATGAAATTTACTGTTTGCTTTGTAATTTTGAATAGTGGGTTGAAAAATGTTTGGTGTTATTCAACAAATAGCACTAAGCAGAATCGATACTAGCAATGTCTGCAATAAATGCAAGATTTTGTTTAGCACCATTGAAAATTTAACCCATTAATTCTTTTATGGTGGACCTTTTACCTATTTCATCAAAAAGAGCAAAAATGCCCTTAAAGCAGGGATATATCTAATTAAAATGTTAAAAGAAGTTATAATATTGCAACACTAGAATCATAAAACCGAGTTAAATAAACTTTTGCTTTAAATCTCATTGCCAAAAGCCACTTGCATTGCAAAAAGCCTCTATTAACATCCGTTAAAATATTTTATATTTCCTCAACCATTTAGTTATTATACTAAGGGTTATAACCGACGTTGTTTGGGACTGATTCTAGAATCTTTTTAGGTAACACGTTAAAATAATCTCTTATAACTTTGTCTTCAATGAGGCTTTATTCTAACCACACGAGAAAGAGTATTTTCTAATATAAATAGTAATTTCGGAGTTCAAAATCCACCAGGCGGCCAAATACAAAATTTGATTAGAATTACAAATAGTTTAGTTGTGATTTTCTTCAATAGGTTCGAATACATAAAAATGATCGAAGATAGCCTATTGAACCCTGCAGACAAATTTCTATCTGTATTTCAAATTTCATCAAATTTATTTAACTTCCCAACAAAAAACACAAAAATAAGCTAAGAAAACTAAAGACATTTATAGTAAAGATAAGATTAATTTTCTGTATATAAAAAATTATTTTTTCCAAGCTAATTTGTGTGATTTGGAAAAAAAATATTACAAATTTTTGTTTTATAAAGGTTTAAAGTTTATATTGCCTATTTTGATGAGCTAGATAAGGATAACAATTTGATACATTTATTATTTATTATTTTGACACATGTTTCCTTAAAAGTAACATCCAGCGTCAAAGTCGTATTCGATTCAAATAAGTTATAACCTGTTTCAAAGGCTTTTATTATTATAATTTATATAATAATTCTTAGTTTTAATGCGTTATCGTTGCAAAAGGTCTCGAACTTTTTAAAATAAAATGAATTTATTAAGAAAATTATAAAACTATAGGGCTTGTTATCTGTTAAAATAAAAGCTTCTTTAAAAATTTCATGAAAATTGAATTTAAATACAAATTGGTTTGTCCTTGGTTGGTTTTTTAAAGAATAGTATATATCAAACAACCAAAAGGCATTAAATATTTTCACTGTAAGATAGTGCATTAGATGAACATACAAGATTCAGAAATATTTTTCAATTTAAACACAGTGTTAAAAAAATAGTAATTTTTTACTTAGTTGTTTGTGTTGTCCAACTAATTTGTTTGTAACATGTGCATGTACTTTTTATGCGCTATTATTGAATGTGCAGATTTTTTAACGAAATTATAAGAAAATTTTGAAAACTCCTATATGCATCTACACGAAATTACAATTTGGATGCAGATACTAAATACTTCACACTTTGTCAAGCAAAATTGATTGTGAAGCAGAAATTTTTAAATGATGAAAAAAACTTTAAAGAAAACCTACCTGGACTTGTTTGCCAACTAAGACCACCAATGAACATTTTCCTAAAACGAGAAAAACAAAATAATTAACATTTAAATAGTCAATGTTTTCCTAAGCCCCTTTACACTGTAAAATTTAACGCCACACTTTTGGGTCATGACAACGTTTCTCTTTTATAAGCAACTGGAAATGAGCTATCGGTTTTTCACAAATCCATGCAATTTTTTAATTGGTTGTCTTTCCACAGGTCTCCCCAAACGTTGTTGAAAAACTTTTAATGTAAAGCGGTCTTAAGTTACAATTATGAAATATATATTATAATATATGTACGAGTATATATCTATGTTATAATGCATCAACTAAACAATACACGCAATATGTTTCGAAAATATGTATATTCAATAAAAACCTTAGGTTAACCATGCTTAAGTTGGCCCGGAGAATTTGTCACGAGATCCAAGTTATGGTTGTATTGTTTTTAAGTAATAAATAATTTGTATTTGTACTTATAATGCCATCGTAAGAAAATCTGAGTTCTAGAATGCTGTGTGTCACTTACATTACATTATTAATTGCAAAGCTGTTTATCTTTTAAATATAGTTTAATACAAAATTTTTAACTACAGTTAGAGTTTTAAAATTTTCATAGCACCAGTGGCACTTGTTTATTAAAAGCATCCACAATAAATACCAAATAAAACCTATATTACGTACATACATTACATCTGCTAAACACCGCTGCCTACGATCACTTTATTAACTTAAATAAAACATGGCAAATATTCGTATTTAACTTGAATAACACTACCGTATGTTTTAATAACAGCAAGCTGATGAATATTTTGACTCTATTTCTATGAGAATGATGCGTACGCGTTAACAACATCAGTGGCCAAGCACGTATAGTAATAGCAGTTCCACGATTTTGGACAACAAATGAAGATCATTTCTACTTAAAAACATAAAAAAATCAACTATTTACATTGACTAGTTAGTTTTTTAAATATACTATTAACTAAAATCGGACATAATTTTTAGCTATTTCTCATCGATGTTGTCATTTTTTCTTTTTGGTTCTCGAATTCCGTACTAACGGCCTTGTCCTACACTCGCTTCAATAAACAATTATCAATTAAACAACTGTTGCAGTTTAGAAACATTGATGCTGTCGTAGTTATGTATGTGATAAAAAATGTAAATTTATTTTTAAGATCGCATATGTAGCGAACATTGTTGCATGTGGGAAAGTTTTAAAATAGTGGGCAACACAAAGCAACAAGAAAGTAATAAAATTCATTGTCACAATACATTTTTTTAAGCGTTGCTTGTAAAAGGTGTTTTTTTAAGCTAGATAGAACTTTAAATTGTAAAAAGTAACACAAAAATGAAATTTTGATGAAACATTTTTTTTATTTGTTTCAGTATACTCTGACAAATCATCATGAATAGACTCTCGCTTGAAAAACGCTACGAAATTATCCAAATTTACTTTGAAAATCAGTCGTCGATTCGCGCAACTTATAGACGACTTCGTCATTTTTATGGCGTACATAATCGTGCATCTGAACAAGCCATTCGTCGAACTGTCGATAGATTTCGTACCACATACTCTCTAGAGGTTGCAATAACACCAACACGTCGAAGGAATGTGCGTACTGAAGAGAATATCGCCGCTGTAAACAAAAGTGTGGAAGAAGATCCAAATTTATCAATTCGTCGTCGGTCGCAAGAATTGGGGCTCTGTCTGTCCACTACGTGGAAAATTTTGCGCAAAGATCTCGGCCTACACCCGTATAAGATCCAGCTGGTGCAGGAATTGAAGCCACGAGACCATTATATGCGTCGTTCTTTCGCCGATTGGGCTCTAGAGCAGTTGGCAACTGACCCGTTGTTTTATCGCAAAATTGTGTTCAGCGATGAGGCGCATTTTTGGCTTAACGGGTTTGTTAATAAGCGAAATTGCCGCATATGGAGTGAGACCAATCCACAATAGACCCTACAGACTCCATTACATCCAGAAAAATGCACCGTTTGGTGCGGTTTTCACGCTGGTGGCATCATCGGACCTTATTTCTTCAAAAATGAAGCCGGAGCTCGCGTTACGGTCAATGGAGATCGTTACCGCACCATGATCAATGATTTTTTGTTTGAAAATATGGATGACATTGATCCGGACGAGATGTGGTTTCAACAGGATGGCGCTACGTGCCATACAGCGAACGCAATCATCGACTTATTGAAATCAAAATTTGGCGATAAGTTGATTTCGAGAAATGGACCTGTCAATTGGCCTCCAAGGTCGTGCAATTTGACACCACTCGACTATTTCCTGTGGGGCTACGTGAAGTCACTGGTTTATGCTGATAAACCAGCAACAATTGACGCCTTGGAGGACAGCATTGTTCGTGTTATTCGTGACATACGCCCAGCAGTGTTCGAAAAAGTGGCCCAAAATTGGACGTCCAGAATGCGCTTCGTCAAGAACAGCCGCGGTGCCCATATGCCCGAAATCATTTTCAAATGTTAATGTCACGTATTAATCCTTCGAATAAAAAAGAAATTTTGATTACAATTTAATTTTTTGTGTTATTTTTTACAATTTCAAGTTCTATCGGGCTTAAAAAACACCCTTTACATATCGCAAATCCAGTTAAAATATTGATTTAAAAATATTTTATGTAAGATAATAAAATCTATCAAAGGATATAGCTAAAACTTTTTGTAAAAGGAGCATATATACGTGATTTCATGATTATAAATATTCCACAAGCTTAGAATTGACTGTCATAAAAAAGTAAATATACAAGTTATTTTATAGTGTTTCACTAAATATTTTGAAAAAGAATTTAACAATAAAAAAGTGTAGAAAATGTTTCTGCTTTGTAAAAAAAATACAAGAATTTCGTTCAAGTCATCATAACTATAAAAATCGTTCTTTTTCTTATCATAACTTATCTGATCAATAATTTTATAGGCATAGTAGTTTCTTTTAACATGAGATATCAAATTAATCAATTTTTGACTGCATTCAACATGAAAATAAACAATGTTTTTGTTGTTTTGAAATACTTTGCTGTGTTTGTGTAGAAGTGTTCTTGAGTCTTGCTGTCTATGATATGTTGATATTATGAAAATTCTCATTGAATCAGTTTGGCTTTCGATATAAGACTCTTAGGTTTTCTATACAATATTGGGGTAAAATGCACTGATGAGCTATTTGAGCAATAGTGAAACTGCAATATGAATATGCTCTCCCACGCAGTAATACATTTCAAATATTTATATTTGAATAAATGTTTTATGAGAATATCATAAAATGTTTATTTTTTAATAAATATTTTGTAAGAAAATAATGAAATATTTATTTGAAGGAATCAAGCATGAATTAAAATTGCTTAAATTGAAAATGATTCCCATAAATTATAAATTAAAATAATTTTAATTTATAATAAAATAAATTTAATTTATAATTTTTCTTTCTCAATGTAAGAAATAAAATATTAATGAACTAAATCCAAATTTAAGTTTTATTAAGCAAATGGCATATATTTTTGTTCTATAGTATAATAAAGTAGAACTAGAATAAATAAAGCAATAATAGTGATAGTGTCAAACTTTGACTTTTTTTTGAAAAATATTTTATGCGCTTATTTTCAACGAAACATGTAAAAACGTAGTATCAAAATTAAATCGATAATAAGCTGCGCAGGTGGCAGACTCTCTTCTTTTTCTTTTGAATTCAGCAACAGTGTTTAAACTTAGTGCCTGTTTTGTAATTATAAGTTTCTGACTTAAAATCGTAGTCATAGACTAAATATAAATTCTTCAAATTTAGTAGATAACTTTTAACATTTCTGAGATCTTACTAGAATATTTCTAATTTTCGAGATTGTTCGCGTGATTCGAATGCACTTTAGACAATTGTTGACGCTTGGCGAACGTAAATATTTTGGCAAGAAATAAAGTGAGAAGTTATATTAATAGCCTCACATTTATATTTTTAATTTTTTTATTGCTTGTTCTATTTGTTCATTATATTATTTATTTCTCGTTTTTTAACTTCCTTGAACTATTCGAATACTTTGCTATTCATTTTTATCTTCTTCTTGATTGCCCTAAACTGTGAAGAAAACAAAAAGACAGACTAAACATTCGCCCAACATCCATTCTTTTCTTATTAACCGCAGTAAGTGCACTCACTCAGCCAAAGCATGTTCCCAGAGTCATCCAGACAGATACAATTCACATACATATGTACATATAAAGTTTTTTCTGTCGTTCACTCAGCCAGCTTGTGGCTTGTAGTGACGGTGTTTGTTGATGTATCAACTGTTTAATTTCATTCATTTTTTTCTCTGTTTTTTTTTAAGATTTTCATGAATGAATAAAAAAAAAACGCTAAACTGTACTAAGTAGTTTTTGAGTTCTGTTGCCGTAGCGTGAACTTCGGTGCCGTTGCAGATTTTACAGTTACTTGTTTCGTTAAGATTATAATTTATAGTGCAAAATATCGTATCCTTGCATTTACTTAAAGGCTTATCGTCCTACATTTTATTTAAATTTTTTTTTTTATTTTTCACAAAAAACAAATCAGGTTTTTAAAATTAATATTATAAATTTTTAGTTCTGAAAAAATCCTAATATTCTTTATAAAACATCTCAACAATTTTATGTCACTTACAGTAAAGCTTTTTATTTTTACTGCGTTGTATCTAACAGAATAAAACATAAAAACAGAAAACGCAAATATAAACATACAAAACAGTCCACTGAATTATCACGTAACGATAATACCTTTAAGTTTAGATTCATACTCTTAATAGAAAAATGCATACATTCATATGTTTTTTATGTTTATCTATTTGTTTCCCTGTACATGGATAAATTTATTTATTGTGTTAATTCATATGCACAAGATAGTATAATGGGAGTAATTATAAGAGAGTGAGTGATAAACGATTTTAACAGTGTTTTAAATTAAATTTTCACTTGATTGTAACAGATCAAATGCGAATATTTCAAACACAATTTAAAGAACCAAAATGGATAATACTTTTTAGCATAACAGTTGCAAAAAAATATTTTAGCATTTAATATTCGCTAATACACGCTTTTCATTAAGCTTATAGGACCAGTATAGCGTTTACCATCTATCTTTCTAACTGCATCTTTTAATGTCAGATTTTTAAATTAAAACAGGATTTGCGCAGAAACCAGTTTCATTTAGCATTATAAATCTCACGAAAGGTGTTCTGGATTTAGTCTACAATTTATATTAACAATTGTAAGGTAAAAAGCAAAATTTATTATTACTATGGGCGGGTACAACACGATGGCTACCTTTTTCATTCTAGCAAAATTTTGCTAGATAAATTTGGTAAAATCAATTAATTTAAAATAACTTGGATTTTACATCAAAAATAAGATAAGGTCATAGCATCGAATAACAGTTATGTCAACAAATTGGCCACCAGGTCCTCTTCTTGTTCCTCACTTTGTCTGATATATTAGTTGCTTCTAGATTGAAAGGAATTTTTTTATTCAGTTTTACACCAAGTCAGAAAATGTAATTGAAAATGTGATGTTTTTTAATATATTTTTCTTAATTTAAACTATTCTAAACATAAGTTATAAAGAATTTGATCAAAGTTATGTCACGTGATGATGCAAAAAGCCGGAATACATTGCATACAATACAAAATATATTTTCATGGCTATATTTGCCATAGCTAACGTAAAGGACGGGTTATAACAATAACATTAAATGAACAAATATAACAGCAACTGAAATGAATATTTTGCTTTGTCCGACTTTCAGTGCGACCATAACTTTAGAATTTTTTTGAAATAAGTTTTAAAATTCTTAGCAATTATTTTACTACAAAATTTTATTGTGTATTGTATGCTTGATTAAAACCATTCAAAATTTTAAAAAAAATAATAAGCCATGTCATCTAAAATTGTTGCTAAATATATACCAATATTTTGTCCAACTTTCGATGTGCGCCACTGTAATTAAAAAACTGTGCATATACGCACACACATATATATACACATGATGACAATTAAAAAACATTTAGATTATTTTTAAGGTTCATATTTCTCCGTTTCAACCTACAGGCAAATATGCCTGTTTGGAATAATTGTGGCTAGTTAAAACATATACATTCTTTCCGCAAAATATATTCGAGTTATAGTCAGATGTTTCCTGCACTCTGCCGATAGCGCCGACCTAAAGTAAAGGCATTTAGAGAATAAATAGGTCCGGATAAGAACTTACCAGCCATCCGCTACAAATTACTTTGGATTATATATATTCTGCTTATTACGTAATCAACTATTAGCAACAAAATCTCCTTGGCGAGTATGCTTGCCTATATAAAATTATTTTTATATTGAAGTACTTGTACGTGTACGTTTTTTTTTATAACTTTTTATATTTGCATTTTTTTATTTTTATATGAGTGGTTTTCAATGGCAGTCGTTCTATAAAATATCTTCTAAACTATTAATGCTTATGTTTAAAATTTTGGAGTTTGTTGTCCTTAATATGAATTAAAATTTATACCATTCTCGTTCAATCAATTGAGTTTGATGCATAAGAATATTGAATTTTTATACAAAATTTACGCAAACTCCGCTAATGCACTTTTCTTTCAGTAATACATTTCATATATTTGGGTTTTTGATAGATAATGAGAATCTCTTAAGACATGAAAAGAATGTTAAGAAAACTGTTAAAGATTTGACATTCTTAATTTTAATAATTTTTTCTTTTTACCACTTACCCTGGGTCATTTGGCACTTCTGAGGACGATGCTACTTCAGATTGACCAGTTTCTGATTGTTGTAGTTGATCGATTTTCATTTCCATATTGATGATACAAATGCAAATGAACGCAAACACTAGTAATTTGTAATTACAATTTTCTCGTCCTCTTTAAAACTAATAAGATTTATTTGTTTTCAATCATAATAGGAAAAAGGCAACACTTGATCACTCCTTAGGTATGATTGAGTTTCTTTAATAATTCATAACGATTTAAATCTTTATCATTACCTCTCTATCCTCAATAAGAAACTATCGGCTACCTGCTGTTTGTTTTAGTATGGCAATAAATTTTTTAAAAATATGTTTTTTATCTTTTTAAAATAATGGCGCAGCTACCAACCCAAAAGGCAAATTTAAAGGCGACTTTTGATTTTTGTATTAGTTAATTAAAACTCATTATCTGTGTAATAAATTTTTCTATATCGAAATTACTAAAACTTTTATTATTTTTACTTTACACATACATATATTAACCAATAACAGTAGAATTGATTACAAAATAGGCACATAATGGTAGTGCAGTCTGTTTTATATTTCTTTTGCTTAATTTTTGTTAATATAAGACTAACATTTATCTTACTTATAATATTGATGAATTAATGTTTTGTAACTTTTATAGAATTTGCATTTAAAGCTTGTATTTTTCTTAAATATATTTACAAAGAATGAGGATTCTAATCTACAGAGTTTCAAAACAACAAAATCAATCTTTACGTAAACTGCCTTTGAATTACGATCATTTGTGTAAATATAAAAAATGTTGTAAAAACTTTCTGAACTATTTATTTTTCACCGATTTATTTTTTGTTAAGGTATCTGTAAAGAAAGAAAAATTATAAAAAAAAATTTAGCATTTTTTCATCATTTTTAACGAAAGCAAATCAAATCAAAATTTTTTTAACTCATTTTTAATTTTTTGTGAGGATTAAGGTGGTACGTATGTGTGACTTATTATAAAGAGAGTAGAAAAAATCAAACACTACATAATCCCATGCATTTTCTTGACCACTGCTTTGTTCTTCAGTTCTTTGTGTCTACCTGGAAGGAAGTTAACAATTTTAGAAACAATCCGCTTGAGCAGGAGTTTTATCAGTTCTTTCTTGTACATTATGAATTGGTTTCCCTAATCAGCGAATAGAAGGAAAAATCAAAATTCTGGGCTTTTGTTAAAAATTTTGTATTTGTTTGTTTGTTTCAGTTTGCTTGTTAACAACTTTGAGACTAAAAATATTGAACTTCCAACATTTTAGTAAAATTCAGTGATCCATTATAAAGGCAGAAGTAAAATAGTCATAGTCAATGGATATGCTTTCTTTAGAGTAAGCGGCCATTTTATTAAACTAGTTTATTTACTCTAAACGTAACTGAAATCAGCATACAGATAAAAGTAAGAAATAAATAAATAAATAAATATATATATATATATATATATATATATATATATATATATATATATATATATATATATAGGCCGAGTCGATATGTGGGGAGGCAAAAAAATCGCCTACTGCTCAGTGAAAATCGTATTCTAGGGATCAAAATAAGAAACTTTACCCGAGGAACCATACCTCTACAATGAATTCTGATGTTCCAAGTTTTGAGTCAAACTTTTATTTTGGGTAATATTTTGAAAAATCCGTCTTTGAACCATTTAGAGTGCCTCAATCGAGTCCAAATGTATGACCCACCCTCACTAACGTTTAATTTACATGCAGTTTTGACAACAAAATCGGTTGCAGGTAGAATTGAAATTACCATTTCATTATTATTACGTCGTCTTGTAGACCATATATAACGCAACAGTTTTTGTGGATGGATTAAGTCGTTGTGAAGAACTCGAAGTGTGCTTATTTCAGATAAAAAAATAATTAAAAAAAATAAGAAGTGAAGTTACCATTCCAAAGCAAAAAGTTTACAATGAATCCACCATCCTCTACAACGCAAGATGAAGCAACAACAACATCAATAACTATCGAAAACCCAATGAGTCATATACCCAGGCATGATGTTACTGTTTTTGGTGTGTCTAGTGATTTGACTGATCTTAATTTACCAACCCATCTGGATATCTTGAGATATTATTTTTACTTAAGCGAAAGTGCTAAAACAGAACAAAAAAAGTTTTCCTATACATCATTCACTATTCAAGTACAAAATAAGTTGGTTGGAATTTGGGAAAAACTTGGTATGGAAATAATGCAGAAAAAAAGTGTATTTAATAAATTGAATAGATTAATTGACAAATATCAAGACCAAACCAAGAAAAGAAACCTAACCCAACAATTTCCAGAGTATGTAAAATCTCTGGAAACAATTTTTTACATTAGAACATGCAAATGCGATTTGAAGGCAGCTCCATGTGCATGCGGCTCGGTTTCAGAACGCCTCAAAGATTTTCTGCACGATCAACATAATCAGAAAAGACTTACAGTGCATGCATTTGTGATGGAAATAGAAGAGCAAGGAGCAACGTCTATGTCATCAATGCCAACATACCAATATCCCGTGGATTAAACATACGCACCGCCATCGATTCGAGAAGATATGGATAGAGGCGAAAGATCACAATACACATAAAGATCACAATACACAGAATGTTACGATTGCTTTAACTTTGCCTTGATATGTGACAGATTTGGTGTGCCTGATAGAGTAGCATCAGCAACAGCTCTTTTCCAAGATTTTGAAATAAAAGACACGCATGGCAAACCTCTCATCATGGATAAATCGAAAGTTCGCAGAGAAAAAGAGAAATGCAGACAAAAAGTGCGTCGCAAACGGTTAGATGCTACCAATTTGTTAGCGTTTTCATTCGATGGCAGAAAGGATGATACTTTAACGAGAGCTAAAATTGATGAGAAGTATCATACTAGGATGGTAAAAGAACCTCATCTTGTTATTTTAAGAGAACCCAATTCTGAACTTATTGGTTACGTAAGACTGAAACATGAAACCAAATTAAATGATTTTTTTAACGATAAAAAAATCACTGGATGCATTAATTGGAGTATGCACTGATGGTGAGCCAACAAATACTGGCCCACACGGTGGAATTATACGACGATTCGAATTGCTGTTAAAAAGACCATTGCATTGATTCGTTTGCCTTCTACACGTCAACGAACTGTCGTTGTGGCATTTGTTTGAAGCTTTGGATAAATCAACCAGCACTGGACCAAGATCGGCAACCGGAAAACTGAGCCGTCAAATCGAAACTTGTGAAACTCTTCCGGTAAGTTATTGCTATCACGCATTTATTATAAGTGTCACGGTTGACACTTTATTTTATTATTATTATTATTTTATTATTATATATTTTCAGGTGGTGGGCAGCTTCCAGAAAATTGAGTTGAAAAACAAGCCCCCTGCTGCAGAAAAAATTGAATTTTCCACCGATTCGAAGTACTTATACGATATGTTGTTTGATGATAGCAAAGAAAACGCGACTGTGCTATCAAGATAATTCTACGCTATCGAACCGATGTTGATGACCCAATGCAACTTAGAGCTTATACAAAACCGGATATAAACTTTAATTGCACAAGTTACACGGAAATGATCAATATGAATGACATAAATAACTTATTTGAACCACCATTCACGCGAAGCATTCCGTACGATGCATTGAAAGAATATTTAAATAAAGATGCTCCAACGTTCAATGATCCAAAAATTCCATCACACATACAAGGAACGGAACGACACGTTCAATTGCTAGCTAGCGTTTCCAAACGACTGATACCGGAAAATGTAGAGGCTGTTATGGCGACGACATTAGAAAGCCGTGCGAAATTGCCCAGACTTGAAAGTAAAAAAGACTTCAACCAATAATTTTTTTAGTTTCTTTTCTATAACTAAGTTAAATAAATTTTTTCATTTACATTTGTTCTGACTTATTAAAAATATATAAATAAATATTATTATAAATAAATAAATAAAAATAAAGAAAAAACATAGCCATTTCGCTGATTTTTTCATGTAAAGCACCAAAAATGTTGATTTTTTAAATGTTTGAATGAGAAACCCCCTCAGGGGAGTTCCACTGGCATGGGTTGATCGGCACTCCAAAGTTAGTGAGGGTCGGTCATACAATTGGACTCGATTGAGGCACTCTAAATAAGTCAAAGACGGATTTTTCAAAATTTGACCTAAAATAAAAGCTTGACTTAAAACTTGGAACATTAGAATTCGTTTTAGAGGTATGGTTCCTCTTATTTTGATCCCTAGAACACGATTTTCACTGAGCAGTGGGCGATTTTTAAATCGACCCGGCCTAATATATATATATATATATATATATATATATATATATATATATATATATATATATATATATATATATATATATATATATATATATGTATATATTTATTTATTTATTTATTAACAAAATAACAACAAATCAAAAATTAAATGACAATACTGCAACAAAAACCATGCAAACTATTAAGATTAAAGAGCAGTAAAAAAAATAAATAGACAAAAATAGACAATATATAAAATAAAATAAATAAAATAAATAAAATACATTCACTTGTTTAAAATAAAGAACAGGTTATTATTGTAATTAAAACACTACACGAAGATAAATATTCATCATAAAGTTTTAAATAAAAATAAGGAGTATTTTTATATTATATGTTATACAAATTGCACTTACTTCTAAAGAAACAGTAAAATATTAATAAAACGTAAAAAAATTAATAAAATTATAGGTCCAAATTTTAAACTATAGCATATGTCAGTCATTTTCAAAAGAAAGGAGAAACTGATATTCCATAACTATTTAAATAAACATTTAACAACTATTCCAAACGTTATAATCGCTTTTATAACACCTCACATTCCAGAAATTTTAAGGAAAGATTAAATTATAGGTGGAGTTCTTCGTTCTTATAGAACCTCACAGGATGTTTGATGGCAAGCATTTTTAAAGGGATACAAGTTAACAATAGCGTTAATTAACAAAAAATCTTTTTCGCTTAAAAAAATCTTGTACAGTTGGACTACATATTGACTAAATTTCACATATTTTAAGCTTTTATTTCGCAAACAACTTTTCTATTGCATATTTTCTTCCTACATGTTCGACTTATTTTAAATACTACTAAGTAACTGCGCATTAAGATTAAATAATATATTACTACAAAATAGTAAACTTTGGACTTTTTTGAACCATCCCAAAGCAAATAATGCTGATTTTAAATACCTCACGAATTTCTTGAATTTGTTTGATAAACTTTTTTGTACACCACCGTTGGATAAACGTTATATCTATCTCAAAATAATCAACATAATATTATAACTTGGACAGTTGTAAAAAAAATGTAATTTAAATGTTATAATAACCTACTAAACTTGTGTGTTATTTTGCCAGGCTAAGTGCTTTATAATCAGGCACAATAATTTATTTAGTGAATACAGTTGGGTTTGGTATATTTTCTAACCCTTAAACTAATTAATTAAGTCATTTTCGCGTTGAAACATGCCAAAATAGTATTATTATTAATTATTTTTCTTAATCACCTACTTTAAGGATTCATACACATAACGTACATTCAAAATATGTTTCTTTTAACCACTAACTACATACTTATATATAGTTTGAAGCACAATGTACATATAATGATGATACTTCCCGCGAAAATATATCAAAATTAAGTTTTTGTGTTCAATTTAGTTTTTGTGCTTTTGTGTTGTCTTACGCAACAGAAAATTGTGGGTAAAGCTGGATGCTTTACATCATGTGCATAAGTATTTGAAATTATTGAATAATTAAGCTTTTGCATAGTTTATGTAAACTTCTGACACAAAAATAAAAAGATCGAAAAATACAGCTTTCAAATGCAGTAAAGATAGTTAAGAAGCATATATGTATATGACTCCAATCACATACAAACGTAATCATATTTAAATGGCAAAAAGGGACACTGAGGAAAAAAATCAGTCTCTCTACTAATTAAATTAGATTTATATACCGTCAACAGCTTAATCATTGATCAACGTCAATCATAAATAAAATGCAGCGTGTATGCGCTTTTTCACAAAAAAAAAATAATATTTTTACAACTAAATCAAATAATAAGGATTACTTAAAAACTCTGTCACACACACATACACTTACAACTATGATTTAACTCTTTTAAGATAATGAAGAGGTGATGGTGTTGGTGGAGTAGGTGGTAGTTCAAAATAAAATTTTCACATACTGTTTTTCATTGTTAAAAAATTAGGCCTTGTTTTTGAATTAACAACGAAAATTTAATTCAGAATAATTAAAATTATTTACATGACAATATTGCTTACACACAAGTGCGAAAAAAATGCAATTTCAACTATGGATTAATATTATTTTTTAATTACAATTTAAATTATTTTTTATTTTAACTTATTTTCTTAATCAAAAATTGTTCGTTAAATTACAAAATACGCAGAACAAAAATGTATTACACTATTCTACAATGGAATACAAAAAAACTTGTCGTCACTGTGCATACAAAAAACACAGCGCTACTAAACAAATTCTCTTTACAAGCAAGCGCTCGCGACAACTACCGACACAATACTGTTTGCCAAGCTGAGTGCAATATTTGTCGTAGTTCGACGCAGTACAAATATTCATAGCCAATGACACATTCTCATCTGTAAACGAAGACGAATTTGCAGCAAACAGCAGCAAAACAATAACAAAACAGCCAGCAAAAAGAATTTTAAACTACAGAAAATGTCAGCAAATAGTCTAAACCGAGAAACACCAGCAATTTTCTCTACTCGATGTGGTCATCCTCATAAATGTACTCATTGTGCATTACAGTTGAGTAACAAACCACATACTATAACTGGAAAACCTAATGTGTATTGGCATTAACAATTCTCGGGAGAAGATATACAGAATAGAAACACTAAGAATACAGAAAAACAGAAAAATATATTCTCACATTGACAGCCGTCGCAGCACAGAGTCGTCGTTCTAGTACTTAAGGGAAAACTGCAGCAAAAGCAGCAAAATATACTGTATAAAAAGTTTATGCTACATTCCGATGCGTTGATCTGTCAATATAAAACATACCAGGAATGGAAATGAGAAATTTCTTATATATTACGATATCTTTTAATATTTTTTAAGGTTTTCAGTTTAAGTTTTAAATAACAATAATTATTTATGATAAACATAAAATTAATTTGCCAAATATTACATCAGAAGCTCAGGCTCCTGTTAGATATTTTAACTAATTAAATTATCAAGAAATATCTTTTTGCGTCACACAAAAAAAAGTGTAAAAAATAGAGTTAAGATTCTTCGTCCTTAATAAGATAAACATTTTTATATTGTATGCAATAGTTACAAATGCTCACGCACCTAATAGAAAACCATACCTTTTACAAGAGTTTTTTGATACTAGGTTGAATTTAAAGTGCATTAGAGAATTAAGTATGTTGAGCGACATTTTGTCTTAACATCAAATTCCTTATTTAAAATAGAAAGCTTAATATGTTTATAACCAATGAACGTTTAAAACTACAGACCTCGTTCAAAATATTTCAGTTTCATCTATATTTCTCATTGATAAAACTTTGTTATTAAGACCACTTTGTATATCTTTTTACGACTGAAATATTTTTGATAAAATGTATTGTACCGTTTTTATTTACTTTACTAATAGGGCGATAAGACAAAAACCGAGCTTTGCATAGCTTAATCTATCGCTGGGTACGAAGCACTAAAGACGTTTTCTTTTCTAAAGATAAATGTAAGGCAACAATCAACAATCGTTCAACATGTTATCAATGTTGAGAAAGCCCTGAAAAATGTATACACTTGTTATGTCCACAACAGAACGTTAGTATTGTTATCGTAATAGCATCACTTGTTTTTTTTTTTTTTATTAATAAAATTTGTACTGTACATACAAATTCATTTCTGAAACTGCCTCAGCACCGTATATGCATTATTGAGGCAAGCTAGTATTACTTAACTTCATTAATGTACAATGTTTGAACTTATAGTTCTAAATATAATATAATAAATAGAGCTTAAATTACAGAAGCGTTTCAAATTTTCAGTACAAGTGGTCTTTACATTTAGACTTAAATATTGAAATTCTGTTAACCGTTCTTATTTCTAAAGGTAGAATGTTATATTTCATATTACCAACATAGTCTACATCTTGAAATTTTTCATTTATTTCCGTTTCTCAAATTAGAATGTGATTGATTTTGATCAAAAGATACAGTACGATGGGCCAACACTGTGCAAAGATTTAAATACATATTTCAAAACTTAATATTCATAAACTCAATATTCATAAATTGGCAAAATTGTTTTACAAATATATCTAAACAGAGATACTGTTGGGTAAAACATTGGTAACTTATAAATTATTTTTAATGCTTTATTTTGCATGCGTTGAAGAGATATTAATACACTTCTATTTTTATTGTAAGCATACACAATGCTCATATAGCCTAAATGTGATTGTATCAAAGCTTGATAAATCATCAGTTTAGTACGTACATTAAATTTGTTTTTAAACTTATATAATATTTCAACTCCTTGAGCGATTTTCTTCTTAAGATCAGTTATGTGTAAATCCCATGCAAGATTGCTTTGCAATGTGACTTAACTGCATTTGTTTCCTTTAAAGGCTCCCCATCAATATGAACAACAAAGTTGTTATAACAGGAAGGGTTAGGTCTAAAACGTAATAATTTTGTTTTTTCAGGATTATGTACAAGTCGATTTAAACAAGCAAACTTAGAAATCAAAGCAATATCTCTTTCTATATGTGTTAACAATACTAAATCATCCTTGTAGGGATAAAATATAGACACATCATCTGCAAACATAAAAATTTTGCTAGTTAAATTAAGATTCTTAACATCGTTTAGATATATTAAAAAAACACAATGGACCTAATCTACTACCCTGTGACACTCCATAGAATACGGGACCTAAGTAACTACTGCTTTCTTTAATTTGAACATATTACTTTCTGTTCGAAAAATAACTTTTAAACATCAATTCGCTATTCTTAATACCATACAATGACAGTTTATCTAATAAAATATAATGATCCACAAGATCAAATGCTTTTTAAAAATCCAAAAAGATGCCAGCTACTCCGCTAAAGCCTGCATCTAAGCCATTACAAATGTATTGCACTACATTTAACACTGCATCATCAGAACCACATCCTTTTCTGAAACCAAACTGATATTCATATAATAAGTTGTTTTCTTCCACATAAGATAAAAGCTTATCATATATAATTTTCTCAAATATTTTATCAATAGCAGAAAGTACAGCAATTGGCCGATATTTCTCTTCGAATTGTCTTTTGGTATTTTAAGTATGTCAGGACAGATAGAGGTTTCTAACATTTTATTAAATATTTCAGCCAATATTGGCGCGATTTCATAGGCACATTTCTTAATAAACTTAGGTGATATATTATCACAACCAGGACTTTTGTTTTCCTTTAAATTAACAATGAAAAAGACTATATCATATATACCTACTTTGTCCAGTTTAAAACGGCAAGGCATACTAAACTTACTTCCATTCTTTGCTTAAGATTGTCAACAGAACTTTTAAAATAATTATTAAAATCATTAGCTTTAGCTACATCTGAATCTATCCTTTGTCCTTGATGATCAATCGGATTTAGCTTATTACTATTAAATCGCCCAAGCGTAGTGTTAATGAACCGCCAACATCTTTTCGGATCATTTCCAACCTTGCTTAAATGTATTGACAATTTATACCAACTAAAATTTCGAAAATTCGGTGTCATTTTTATCATTAAAGACAGACAGCATGGCGATATTCCTCTTATTTACGGAGATACATCCATTTTAAGTTTTTAGTTAAATTTTCGTACAAAAGTCGATTTTTGTGGGTGATCCCAAATAATGCTTATTTTTGCGATACTCCTCTTATTTACGGAGATACATCCATTTTAAGTTTTTAGTTAAATTTTCGTACAAAAATCGTTTTTTGTGGGTGATCCCAAATAATGCTTATTTTTGCGATATTCCTCTTACTTACGGAGATACAGCCACTTTAAGTTTTTAGTTAAATTTTCATATAAAAGTCGATTTTTGTGGGTGATCCCAAATAATGCTTATTTTTGCGTTACTCCTCTTATTTACGGAGATACAGCCACTTTAAATTTTAATTTAATTTAGTTTTTAGTTAAATTTTCGTACAAAAATCGATTTTTGTGGGTGATCCCAAATAATGCTTATTTTTGCGATATTCCTCTTACTTACGGAGATACAGCCACTTTAAGTTTTTATTTAAATTTTCCTATAAAAATCGATTTTTTGTAGATGATACCAAATAGTGCTTATTTTTGCGATACTCCTCTTATTTACGGAGATACAGCCACTTTAAATTTTGAGTTAATTTTTCGTACAAAAGTCGATTTTTGTGGGCGATCCAAAATAATGCTTATTTTTGCGATATTCCTCTTACTTACGGAGATACAGCCACTTTAAGTTTTTATTTAAATTTTCCTATAAAAATCGATTTTTTGTAGATGATACCAAATAGTGCTTATTTTTGCGATACTCCTCTTATTTACGGAGATACATCCATTTTAAGTTTTTAGTTAAATTTTCGTACAAAAATCGATTTTTGTGGGTGATATCAAATAATGCTTATTTTTGCGATACTCCTCTTACTTACGGAGATACAGCCACTTTAAGTTTTTAATTAAATTTTCATATAAAAATCGATTTTTGTGGGTGATCCCAAATAATGCTTATTTTTGCGATATTCCTCTTATTTACGGAGATACATCCAGTTTAAATTTTTATTTAAATTTTCATATAAAAATCAATTTTTGTGAGTGATCCCAAATAATTCTTATTTTTGCTATATTCCTCTTATTTACGGAGCTACAGAAATTTTAAGTCTTTAGTTAATTTTCATATAAAAATCGATTTTTTATAGGTGATTTTTTCATATATAATTTTCATATAAAAATCGACTTTGTATAGGTGATCACGAAGTATGCTTATTTTTGTGATATTCCTTTTATTTACGGAGATACATCCACTTCAAGTTTTTAGTTAAATTTTCGTACAAAAATCGATTTTTGTGGGTGATCCCAAATAATGCTTATTTTTGCGATATTCCTCTTACTTACGGAGATACAGCCACTTTAAGTTTTTAGTTAAATTTTCATATAAAAATCGATTTTTGTGGGTGATCCCAAATAATGCTTATTTTTGCGATATTCCTCTTACTTACGGAGATAAAGCCACTTTAAGTTTTTAGTTAAATTTTCATATAAAAATCGATTTTTGTGGGTGATCCCAAATAATGCCTTTTTTTGCGATATTCCTCTTATTTACGGATATAGATCCAGTTTAAATTTTTAGTTAAATTTTCGTACAAAAATCGATTTTTGTGGGTGATCACAAATAATGCTTATTTTTGCAATATTCCCCTCTTACTTACGGAGATACAGTCACTTTAAGTTTTTAATTAAATTTTCATATAAAAATCGATTTTCTTTGTGATCCCAAATTATGCTTATTTTTGCGAAATTCCTCTTATTTACGGAGATACAGCCATTTTAAGTTTTTATTTAAATTTTCATATAAAAATCGTTTTTTTGTAGGTGATCCCAAATTATGCTCATTTTTGCGAAATTCCTTTTATTTATGGAGACACAGCCATTTTAAGTTTTTAATTAGATTTTCATATAAATATCGATTTTCTTTTTGGTGATCCCAAATTATGCTTATTTTTGCGAAATTCCTCTTATTTACGGAGATACACACATTTTAAGTTTTTATTTAAATTTTCATATAAAAAACGTTTTTTTGTAGGTGATCCCAAATTATGCTTATTTTTGCGAAAGTCCTTTTATTTACGGAGACACAGCCATTTTAAGTTTTAAATTAAATTTTCATATAAAAATCGCTTTTTTTTTTGTGATCCCAAATTGTGCTTATTTTTGCGAAATTCCTCTTATTTACGGAGATACAGCCATTTTAAGTTTTTATTTAAATTTTCATATAAAAAACGTTTTTTTGTAGGTTTTCCCAAATTATGCATATTTTTGCGAAATTCCTCTCATTTACGGAGATACAGCCATTTTAAGTTTTTATTTACGTTATCATATAAAAATCGATTTTTTGTAGGTGATCCCAAATTATGATTATTTTTGCGAAATTCCTTTTAATTACGGAGACACAGCCATTTTAAGTTTTTAATTAAATTTTCATATAAAAATCGATTTTTTTTGTGATCCCAAATTATGCTTATTTTTGCAAAATTCTTCTTATTTACGGAGATACAGCCATTTTAAGTTTTCATTTAAATTTTCATATAAAAATCGATTTTTTGTAGGTGATCCCAAATTATGCTTATTTTTGCGAAATTCCTCTTAATTAGTTTTTTAGATAAATTTTCATATAAAAATTGATTTAGTTCTTGGAGTTCTCGCACCAAAAACGGGGCAGGTAGCGCCTCTGGAACGCCAGTTCTTGAGCGTTTAAAGTGTCGGACTTTATCCTCTTAATAAAATTACTAAAAATATAATTTTTGATGAATTATTAAAAATTAAAAAGAAACCTTTATAATTGGGGTATCAACCCCTTATCTTTTTAAGGTATATATATATATATATGATACTTTTAGAAAAAGTTTAATTCTATTAAATATATTTTAAAAAATAATGAATGTTACATAAGTAATTTATTCATCGGAATCATTTTCAATCTAAGTAATTTTATTATTTGTGCTTGATTCCTTTAAATAAATATTTCATGATATTCTCACGAAATATTTATTACAAAAATTTTTTAAAAAAATAAACATTTTATGATATTCTCATAAAACATTTATTCCAATAAAAAATATTTGAAATGTATTACTACGGGGGAGAGCATATCCATATTGCAATTTCACTTTTTTTTTATTACTTAGATTGAAAATGATTCCGATGAATAAATTACTTATTTCCATTGCATGTGCCCGTTGCTTTCTTAGAAATTTTGTAAAATTATTTACAAATATTTTTTATTTTCTGAATTTTCAAATTACATATGAATGGTTTCCAATGGCAACCCTTATGTAGAAATCATTGAAAATAAACAATGTTTTTTGTTGTTTTGAAATGTTTTGCTGTGTTTGTATGGAAGTGTTTTTGAGTCTTGCTGTCTATGCTATGTTGATTTTATGGAAAAATTCTCATGGAATCAGTTTGGCTTTAGATATAAGACTTTTAGGTTTTTCTATACAATATTGGGGTAAAATTTACTGATGAGCTTTGTGAGCGAAAGTGAAATTGCAATATGGATATGCTCTCCCCCGTAGTAATACATTTCAAATATTTTTTATTGGAATAAATGTTTTATGAGAATATCATAAAATGTTTATTTTTTAATAAAAATTTTTGTAATAAATATTTCGTGAGAATATCATGAAATATTTATTTAAAGGAATCAAGCACAAATAATAAAATTACTATGAATGTTACATTTTTATAAATTTATAAATAATATATTTATTAAATTTATATATAAAATTATATATAATAATTATTAAAAAATTAAAAATAAATAATTTTTATTTTAAATTATTTATTTTATAATTAATTAAACTATTAAAAAAATTTTTATATTATAATATATTTATTTATAAGACAATTAAAAATAATAATTTTATTTTTTAATACATTTTAGTGCAAATATCTCTCTTTTTAAATTTTTGAAAATAATATATTTTACATTAAAAAAAATTATATTGACGCGTTCGAAATTTTAATTTTAGTCTATATGCAATACCCAATAGATATTTATTGATATATAAATGTTTAAATTATTAATAGGCATCTATCAATCTAGCTAAAAAAAATTTAAATCCAATGAAGAATATCATGCTATTAAATATTTATTTATTATTATTTATCTATTAAGCTAGAAGAACTTAATATATTTATATTTAATAATATATTTATATTTAAATATATTTCCCACAGAAAGCTTCGCTAACAATTGATCAGGACTTATCACATCGTCTTCCTTTACGAGAAATTCAATTATTTGCCCTGAAGCTTCTGCAGTTAATTCGAGTGCTGTTTTGTCAGTCTTAATTTCAAAGATCAAGTCATCTACTTTTACTGCTTCTCCAATATTTTTCTTTATTTTTACTATACCTTCCATAACTGACTCACTTTCCAACTTCCGTATAAAACTTTCTTTAGATTTATACATGAAAAGAGACATGTAATAAACTAATAAATTCATTGAGGCTTTTATCATTTAGAAGTGACAAACGGATAATATACTCCCAAATGTCATTCCAGCGCGTGATGCTAGGCTATCTGGACACATTTCGCCAACCCCGTCTCTCGGCTATGGTATTGCTAATCAAACAATGACTATGCAAAAGACCTAATAACATGTATAATCCATAAATAATTTTTGAGGTAGATTGTGAAACTAAGTGTTAATATTGATCACGTTGCAACCCTCCGCAACGCACGTGGAACTTCCTACCCAGATCTATTGAAAGCAGCAGAAATAGCCATCGAGGCTGGAGCAGACTTTAGTACTGTACACTTACGAGAAGATAGAAGGCATATTAGAGATGAAGACGCATTTAACCTAAAAAAAAAACATTAGCACTGACCTAAATCTTGAAATTGCAGCCACGGAAGAAATGCTTAAAATAGCAAAAAAGGTAAAACCCTATTCGATTAGTATAGTACCAGAAAAAAGAGAAGAATTAACAACCGAAGGTGGCATAGCATAGGAAATGCATAGCTCTAGCATAAAAGTCTCACTGTTTATCGATCTAAATATTATTTTTTTGTATTTATTTATTCAATCTTGTAATATGAAGCCATAGATGGCCAAACTAACAATATTACAAAGAAATTTGCCTAAGACTATAGTGCGATATATATGCATATGTTTACAATAAATAATTCATTCAAGTGTTTATTGATCAAAATATGTAGTATCATTAATAATTTTGTGTATAATTTGTTGAAAAGGAAATAATCATTAATCAACTAAAATATCTTGAGAAGATAGAGATAAAACCTGACATAATAGAAATTCACACAGGGGATTACTGTGATAATCCATCAAAGAAAAAGTTACAGTTAATTACTAATGCTGCAGAGTGCGTCAATAAATTAAGAATAGAATGCCACGTAGGACATGGCATAACTTATAAACAAGCTAAGAAGATGACAAGAATACCTCACATCTCAGCTCTTAACATAGGCCACTATTTAATTAGCGAAGCTGTATTTTATGGCTTACACAGCGTAGTAAAGTTTCTGCCTCAGTACACCAAATAATACTGAAAATCAAATCAACGAAGTACACAAATCAACAAACAAATTGCCAATGGTGGCATTGTGCCTGTTGATCCATTTGGTTTAAAACGGCCAAACTCGAATACAATTTCCTCAGAGCTGAATACCAGAACCATCTGCTGCAATAAGTATATAGCCTCTCCAAGTTCCATACTCAGGTTAATCCTGATAGGCTGTTTGGATGCTTAAATTCTTGAAAGCCTGTATGGCAAATCTTATACCTTGCTTTAGAAAAAGCTTGCTTTGAGGGTACATGTCAATGGTTCCATAAGTTCACATTCTATTCCCAAACTTGTTTTAACTAACTATAGAAAATACTGTCGTAAAAAGAAGTTTTCTTGTTCGTTTAAGACTCAACACAATGGATTTTCTGAAAAGTTTTCGAGTATATTGCATTTTTAATTTGTAAGATAAGATCTTTTCCTTTTTGCATGCCTCATCTAAAAATGACACATTTTAAACTTTTTTGTTGGAATAAAATAGAAACAAATGTGCTGTCTCTTGTAGTATTTTACTCCTTAACATCCCTTAAGTTGGTGCCATTGCCTGAACGGATACAATTATTCAACCATATTTTTGAAGATAGTTAGTTTCTGTATTTATTTTAAATTAAAGAAAGCTCAAATGAAAGATCGTGTTTTGCTAAAATCACAGAATGCAGTCTGGTTACATTACTCTTCTAGTTTATAGCTACGCAACAACTTTACTTTCAACAATTTTATTAGCAATAATACTACTTTCACAATCAATATTTATTATATCAGATAGTGAATTAATATCAGTGTAACTATAAAAACTTTCCATTGTTGATTCCACTACCTCTACTATTTTTAAAAAGCCAATTCGTGACTTCAAAAATTCATTAACAGCTATTTCATTTGCAGCATTGAGCACAATACTGTTTATTTGTGGAGCAGAAGAGTTTAACGCTGCCATGCTAAGCTTTAGCGCAGGAAAACGCTTATGGTCTGGTACTTGAAAGGTCAATTTTCCTTGCTTTGTTAAATCTATCCGGCCAGGACAAAGCATATGAAATAGGAATTGCCATGTCAGTTTCTGCAAGCACAGCAAAGTTGAACCCATCCTTATAAGTTACAATTCCATGTACTATTGACTCAGGATGCACTATTGCTTCAATTTTATCAGGGCTGATGTTAAACAAGTTATGTGCTTCTATTATCTCTAGTGCCTTATTCATCATTGTTGCACTATCCTTCCTTCCCATATTCCAAATGGGGTGACTAAGCACCTGATCTACCGTGACATTTCTTAATTGCTCAGAACTATAGTTTAAGAATGGTCCACCAGAAAGAGTAAGTATGATCTTTTCTATGCATTTGTCGTCATTTTGCAAAACTTGAAAAATTGCGTTGTGTTCAGAGTCGATAGGGATTATTTGTACGTTTTTTTCTTAAGCTTTTTTGAGTAATAACTTCCCACCGCAAACAATGCGTTCTTTGCTAGTGCAATGACTTTAGTACCGTTTTCTTTGATGTGCATAACTGGTTCAAGACCTGCAATCTGAATGGGCATTTTGTGCTTCCACTTGGTATTCTTCTTTTCTCCTTGAGAGCAAATCTACAGTCTTTTTTCCAACACTTCCTGTTGATCCTAAAACTGAAACCTTTTTAACTAAGACAAACTCACAACAACAGCAACTTTTCTTGATCGATTTTTATATGAACTTATGCTTATTTTTGCGAAATTCCTCTTATTTAACTTTTTAGTTAAATTTTCCCATAAAAATTGATTTTTTGTAGGTGATCCCAAATTATGCTTATTTTTGCGAAATTCCTTTTATTTACGGAGATACAGGCATTTTAAGTTTTTAGTTAAATTTTCATATAAAAATTGATTTTTTGTAGGTGATCCCAAATTATGCTTATTTTTGCGAAATTCCTCTTATTTACGGAGATACAGCCATTTTAAGTTTTTAGTTATTTTCATATAAAAATTGATTTTTTGTAGGTGATCCTAAATTATGCTTATTTTTGCGAAATTCCTCTTACTTAAGTTTTTACTTCAATTTTCATATAAAAATTGATTTTTTGTAGGTGCTCCCAAATTATGCTTATTTTTGCGAAATTCTTCTTATTTACGGAGATACAGCCATTTTAAGCTTTTAGTTAAATTTTCATATAAAAATTGATTTTTTGTAGGTGATCCCAAATTATGCTTATTTTTGCGAAATTCCTCTTATTTACGGAGATACAGCCATTTTAAGTTTTTAGTTATTTTCATATAAAAATTGATTTTTTGTAGGTGATCCTAAATTATGCTTATTTTTGCGAAATTCCTCTTACTTAAGTTTTTAGTTCAATTTTCATATAAAAATTGATTTTTTGTAGGTGCTCCCAAATGATGCTTATTTTTGCGAAATTCTTCTTATTTACGGAGATACAGCCATTTTAAGTTTTCAGTTAAATTTTCATATAAAAATTGATTTTTTGTAGGTGCTCCCAAATTATGCTTATTTTTGCGAAATTCTTCTTACTTACGGGCAAGAGCCCATTGGAAAGGAAATCTGGCCTGTTGTAGATTCAGTCGGTTTTTACCACTGCCAATGTCTAACAATATATAAGAATAGATAGATAAACAAACCTAGACGTAGATAATAATTCAAATTTTAAGAAGTGTTGACTGCTAACAAAATCGTTCGAAGTTTGGCTTTAATTTTTTACTTTAGCAATAAAATTTTAGAACAAAAAAATTTCGATATTGGATTTTTCAGCATATAAGCGATATACATATATATGTATCGTTAAAATTGCATCGAGTAGAAAATTATTTTTTAAGGTAAAGTGTAATTGTCGGTGACTTAATATTTTTAAGCCCTCACTATCCAATATATCAAGGTTTTTCTTCTCTTATAGAAACAATTAATTTTAAAATTATGTGAATCAAATCACACGAACAATTTTAAAGCACGGATAATGTGCATACATACATATGTCCATATTTATGTAGAATATATATTCAAATTTTCACTTTTAGTATTATCCAGCACGTCTGAATTAAATCACTGACCACTGTTTAGGAATTTTATAAAGTTTAAACGTAGGCTAAGTAAAAAAATTGAGAAGTCAAACGATTTATTTATGTTTTCACTAATATGATTTAATACATGGTATATTGAAAAGTGAATATAAGAACATGTATAAAAAAATCAATACTTTTTCTTAAAAATCTGTTAAAAACTTTAGTTCTTCGAGTTTCTCTTTAAATTTTCTCCTGCGAAGAAAAATTACTTCGAAATAAAGTCTAGTTATTGAAAACGTATTATGTTCGCTGGGCTGGCAAATTCTGTAACATAAGCAAAGCTAGCTGATGTTTATTAAAACGTATGTATGTATATGTATATATGAAAGTCAATTTTTTATATATGTTATTATATTTTTTTTGGTAAAAATTTATACACTTTAAGGAAAGGAATTTTAAAAATAAAACTCAAATGCGTATTTTACTAAATTGAAAACAAATTCTCCAAAGAATTTGAACTTTATTAAAAAACATGCAATCTATTTACATACATATGTACATGTGATTTTATTGCGAATTTAAATTGAAGTAAGATTTTTTCCCCAAAATTGTGACGGTATTATCTCTAAAAAATCTGGCAGCTACATATAGTAATGAATTAAAGAAATTTTCAAACAAAACAATACATACTTAACTGTTGACATGTTAGAACAATTTTTGGTTTGGCCAAAGTTGAAGATGTTGCCTCTCTTTATTTGTTTTTTTATTTTCTCTTTGTGATGTGTTTTTTTGCACGTATTCAAACTCATTAGCATACAAACACCCATATAGCTTCATCAAAGTAGTTCGAACGAACATGTCGAGTTATCAATAACTTATTTGTATTTACACCAACAAAAGCAAGAAGAAAATGAATAAATGATTTTCTAAGTTTCCCGGAAAATTTTATAATTTTTCGAATCGAACAAAAAAAAAACAGCCAAATTGCCCCAGCCGTTCTCACGCTATTACACCACATACGTGGACCATTTATATATATATATATATATATATATATATATATATATAAATGAAATGGTCCACGTATGTGGTGTAATAGCGTGAGAACGGCTCATTTATATATATATATATATAAATGAAATGGTCCACGTATGTGGTGTAATAGCGTGAGAACGGCTATATATATATATATATATATATATATATATATATATATATATATATATGTTTTTTTTTTATGGTATAAATTTATATACTTTTAGGAAAAAAAGGATTTGAACTTTTTATTTTTTTCATACAATATACATATTTCAAAGTGTTGAAAAACATGCAGTCTATTTACATACATATGTACATGTGATTTTAGTGTGAATTTTAAACAAAGTAAGATTTTTTCCCCAAAATTGTGACGGTATTGTCTCTAAAAGATCTGGCAGCTATGTATAGTAATGAATTTAAAAAAAATCTTCAAACATAAAAACACATTTTTGACTGTTGACATGTTAGAACAATGTTTTGTTTCGCCGAAGTTGAAGATGCTGCCTCTCTTTATTTCATCTTTTATTTTGTTTTCTTTTTGGTTTGTGTTTTTTTTTTAATTTGATCTATGGGATTTTTTAGTGTATGCTAAGAATGGATACGTGTGTTTGCACGTATACAAACTCATTAGCATACAAACAACCATAAGCTTCATCAAACCAGTTCGAACAAACATGTCGAGTAGTGAATAACATATTTGTGTTTACAACAACAACAGAAGAAAATTAATAAATGAATTTTCTTAGTTTTCCGGAAAACTTTATATTTTTTTTCATACAAACCATCTCCTGTAAATTTCGAATCGAATAAAACAAAAATCAGCCAAATCGTTCGTTCCGTTTTCACGCCAACTCATTACATACGTGGACCATTTTATTTTTATATATATAAATAAGATAAAAGTTAATATAATTATTATTATTAAAAAATAATAAAGAAATAAGTATTAATTTTATAGAAAAAGAGAATATTTTATTTCATGCTAATGAAGTTACATAAATAAATAAAACTAATATTCCTCCAATAAATACTAAAAATAAAATACAGGAAAATCAGAATCTTTTTGCTATTAAACCTGATGATAAACAAACTAATGTGGTTTAAATTAATAATATCAATCCTGTAGCTAATGGATGTTTTATATTTATAAATATAAAATTAAAGATAAATATAATAGATAATTTTTATAGTTTTTTAAACGATCTTTTTTATCTTGAATAAATATCTTTTTTCTTTTTTAAGATCTTTTTTTATATATTTTTTCTTTTCAATATTTCGCTTTCCTTTGGAAAGCTTCTTCAGGAAAAAATTTTTTATATTTTTGAAAACAAAGAAAAGCTGCCATTACACCAAAATTTATTAGGAACTCAACAATTAATTTAGTTAACATTTTTAATGATAAAGAAATTCCCAAATATCAACACACTATTGAGAGGTACACAAAAGATTTACACAAAAGAATGTTAAATTTAGCAATTAAGAAACAACATGACATACTAAAAATTTTAAATAGGAACATAGAGATGTTAATATATAATATGGAAGGACATTTGACATTAGATGAGATAACAGAATTATTAGAATGTATAGATAGACTAACTTATATTTTCGAAAAAAAGATTAAGGAAACACATAGGAAGAAATTCAAGAATCTTTCTGATATTCAAAGAAAGGAGTTAGGAATTAAGGTTAATGAAGAATGGTTTGTTAATAAGACTGACATAGATATTCCAGGGGATGTTAAGTGGATTCTTTCTCTAGGACAGAAATTTGCATTACCACTTAAAAAGAAAAATTTTCCTATAATGAAGGTAATTTCAGAAGGAGATGATTTGATTCAGACTATAAAAGAAAAAGAGGACCAGGAAGTAGCGCGGACAAAACTAACAATGATGATTGATAGGCACATTAGCAATATTAGACCTACAGCAAGGGATATTTTTATATTAGATGAAGTAAAAACCGCTAAAAAATTTTTGAGTACTAATAGGAACATATTAATTATTAATGCTGATAAGGGTAATGTTACTGTTGCTATGAGCAGAGACGATTATAATTCGAGAATAAATGACATTCTTAACGATTCTGCTAAATACTCAATATTGAATAAGGATCCGACTACTAAACTGCAAAAAGCAAACAATTTTTTAGTTGATGAACTTTTTAAAAAAGGAATCATTTCAGTAATGGAGAGAAATAGACTTAAGACTAATGAATCAAATTCTCCAAAGCTGTATGGAGTACCTAAGATCCATAAACAGAATTTTCCTTTAAGGCCTATTTGCTCTTGCATTAATTCCCCGGCCTATGGACTGTGCAAGTATATAACGAATATTCTTAAGGTGATAACAGGACAATCAATATATAATATTAAAAATTCGTTGGAATTTAAGGATAAAACCAAGAGAATAAATATACAAGATAATGATAGATTGCTTTCATTTGATGTAGAGTCACTTTTTCCAAGTATTCCTGTAGGTTTAGCTTTAAGTATTATAGAGGAAAAATGGCAGATAATAGAACAAAATACGAATATTGAGAAGGAATTATTTTTACGTATTCTTAAGTTTTGCATTGAAGACAATAGGTATTTTCAATTTGATAATAGGATATATCAACAGAAGGATGGCCTCCCTATGGGCTCTCCAGCATTCCAATTATAGCTGATATTGTGATGGAGGAATTACTAAATTCATGTATTAGTAAAATGCATATTAAACCTAAGATAATCACAAAATATGTGGATGATTTATTTTGTATAACTTCAGAAGATGCAGTGGATGATATTTTGTCAGAATTGAATAGTTTCTATCCGGACATTAAATTTACGATTGAAAGAGAATTAGAATCTAGACTTCCATATTTAGATATATTGATAATAAGGAAGAAAAATAAGTTAATATTTGATTGGTATAAGAAACCAACATCTTCTGGAAGAATTATTAATTTTTATTCAAAACATCCAAGGAAAATGATAATAAATACAGCGAAAAATATGATAGACAGAATATTGACTATAAGTGATAGAGAATTGCATTTGAAGAATAGGGATACAATAAGAGATATACTTAATGACAATTTTCCAGTAGAATTAACCAACATATTAATTAGACAATATGGTAGTTATAGGCATAATTTAGGAAATTCTACGGCAGAGCCAAGAAATTATAAATCATTAACTTATGTTCCTGGAATATCAGAAAGATTAAGAAAGTGTAAAATATATGACACAGATAAATATATAATTGCACACAAAACACATAACACATTAAATAAATTATTTAGCAGTATGAAGGATAAACATAAACATACAGGATACCATGTGGAGGAAATGACCAGGTGAACTGTGACAAAGTTTATATTGGGACAACAAAACATAAACTAAAAACGAGATTAGCTGGTCACAGGTGTGACCAAAAATATAGGAATATTTCAACACAGAAGACATCCTTATCTTCACATTGTAAGAAATATAATCGTTATCCAAAGTTTGATGAAACATCAGTATTAGATATAGAAAAGAACTACAAGAGACGTTATATGTTGGAAATGTTAGAAATTGTTAATGTACCAAATGTAAGGAGAATAAATTTCAAGACAGACACAGACAATTTAGCTCAGAATTATACGTACTTAATTAAAAAGACACATAATTTGTTATAATCATTTCATAAGAGAGCATTTGTTATTTGTTATTTATTTGTTATTTCCGTTTCCTTGTTTTTGTATGTTTGAATATTTGAAAATTTAAAATTTTTTGTATGTATGTATAAAAAAATATTTTTTATGTTTTTGTCAAATGTTTTGAAACATTTTTTCAATTTCCCGCTTGACCAAGATATTCGATAATAATATCACTAAAGATAGTTTGGCAAACACGTCGCGAATAAAACATTCGAGAACGGCTATTGCTAGTGAAACGAAAACGATCTCATAGAGTTCACCCGTCGCTCAGTTTGTGGCAGCAAATCCTTCGATCTAGAATGTTTGCGAAAACTATCAATGGCAATTATTTAGCAATATCTAAAACGAATAAATATCGACTTCACGAAATGTTCGCTTATGATATTATTATTTCTTTTATTTTAATATCGCTAAACATTTGCTTTTAATACTTTAGCAAGAGTTCGATAACGAAGGTTTTGCAGCTTATTGCTCTTCCATTAAATTAATTTTATTCCAAAAAATTAAAGAGAGCGTTTTGTATATATTTTACAAAATGTATAGGCAAATTAGAATTTGAATATTACGCTACATCGAATAAAGATAACGAAATGAAATTTTTTATTCATATTTTTTATTATAACATTAAATTTTATTATTCAAAATTTGTGATTATTAATAAATAATAAAGATAAAAAATTAAAATTAATTCATATTTTTATTAATTAAAAAACATTTCATTTCTTTCATAAAATTTTGTAGTTATGGTTTATAATAAATTGTTTTTTGATCATTAAAAATCATTTTTATCATTTAAATGTAAGTACTAGGATTAAGTTTTAGCTTTTTGTCTTGATACTTATCAGATTTAGATAATCTATCATGTGCATATTGAAAAAACCTTTGTGAAATTTTGTCGAAATCGCCGTCTTCTAGCGCGAATTTGTTTTTAAATGAATCTATAAATAAATTAAATAGATAAGCATTATTTTTTATAAAGTTCTAGTTTGTTCATTCTTACTTCGTATTGCTAAAGTTAATCTTGATCCTCTTATGCATTTTTTGTTGAGTGTTCCTCTCCACGAAAACTGTTCCGCCAGTTTATCACAAAATATTTTTTTCCAGACAACCCGTATGAATTTTTCGTAAGATTTTTCGCCAACAGCCGTTAGTTCTTTTATCTTTAGAAAAACAAAGAAATACAAATACTTAAAATATCTATAGATTTTTATGCACATCCATATACACTTACAAATTGCTTAAAAAATTCTTCATTTTCCAAACTGTTTTCAAATTCGGTGTATTGCTCCATTGTGGTAAACGGTTGCTGCGGAACAATATATTCAATGCAAGCAACATCTCCATGGAGTTTTTTTCTAATTGACGAAACTTCGTTGCGAATTGAAATCATTTCTGTTGTTATGCGGTCGGTTTTTGAATGGAGAGCTGTAAGGTTCTGATCTAATTTTCGCAGATAGTTTAATATTTCTAAAATTAAAAAATGTTTATTTAAAATCTATATTAATTAAAACTGATATGCAATAGTACCTGATAGTTGGTTACTGTTATTGTCATTTAACTTGGGGATGGGTTGTTGTGCAAACAACTCTGTGTAAACCGTATATGGTTCAGAATTATTTTGATTTTGGTTGTTGTTTTGGCTTTGCAAAAATGTGTTTGAACTAGTATTACTCATATTTGATCTAAAAGTGAATAAGTGGGATAAAGATATTATTAGACTCGATTGTAAAAAAAGCCATTTTTCCAGAAACATCTTTAATTGGGATTTTGTTAATTTCTTGACTTAACTGTAAATTATTCGAACAAAATATTCCAACTAATGTTGAATCTATTGGATAATTAAAAAACGGTTCGAGACCGACGACTAACTTGCTATGTAAGATATGGGTAAAGTCCAAAGTTTCTATTTTTGTTATTTTAAACAATTTGTATCGATCAGCTTTTACATAAAAAAATGCATTGGGATCGTTTAAATCAAACCAAAAATTGTTGTAAGATATTCCCGTTTTTGAAAAATTTGCCATGCCATAATGAATTTTGCTCTGAATGTTCAAAATGCTTTGCTCAACAACACGGTTATAAAGCTGTGACAAAACTCCATCACCTTTCTGAACAAATTTTTTTAGCTTTCCTAAGTAGTTTTCAAAAGGAAACGCACTTATTGTTTCTAAGGAGTTGAATATTTTTGATTGGCTGCTTAAGTGCGTTAAACAGTGGAAATTGAATGTAACCATCGAAAACAAATACAAAGAAGGAACTTGGTATACAAAATCGTTAAGTAATCTTGTGGCACAGTCATTCTTAGTCATGCAATATTCATCATGAAGTAAAATTCTTATTCCTAAACTAAGAAGCATGAAGTGATTATACCTTGAGGAGCATAAAACGTTTTTTAAAACTATTGGCCCAGTGTACAACAAAAATGTCCGAAACTCAGTGGCCTTAAATCTTTCAAGATCATCAAGCGATCTAGGTTTCCTAACGAACTCTTTGGGAACAAATTTTTTTAATATGACTAAATCGGAGTTTATTTTACTTATTTGTGATACATTTAAAGAAAATGCATGGCCTTTAACTCTAGTTAATGCCATTAGTATTGATTTCATAACGCCTAGGCAAACAACATGCATGTAGTCAAGTGGAAACTGATTGACCATGTCAATAGGCAATTTTTCTATTTCTAGTTGGCTCTGTACATTATGGTGTTGAGGATTTGAACGATTTCTAAAATCGCTGTCAGTACGAAGAGAACAGTCAGCCTTTTTGAAAATTATTCTTCTCTGAAAACTTTCCCCTCTTTGAGTACATTTGTTGCAGGAAAAAAATCCTGAGTGATTTTTAATACCTAAAATAAATGCCCGTGCTGGAGCATCGCATATAAATGACCTTACATTTACTCTAAATGCCATTTCGCGAAATACCATTCCATTTTTAATTAAATGGTTCATCTCCTCTATGAATTCTATCAAGTACTCATTTGAATTTTTAGGTTTTTTGCAACCCACATAAATTCCAACAACAAAAACAGGTTTTGTTCCATTAATATTAATTAATATTGGCCACGCCTGTTTTAGGGAGCTTTTAAATAAAGGAAGACCGTCAAAATTTATATTTAGCAAAATATTTTCTCTTTTATATTGGAAATTGTTCAAAAAGTCCGTAATAGCATCTTCTACACCATAGTGGACGTATTCTCCAGGTTCTACTGTTCTTTTCACTATTTCGCGAGGGGTATATTTTAAAGTGCGTGCGTCTTGGGGAAGATCTGGTATCTTTTCTCTCAATAAGCTTAGTAAACTATTCGAAGCATTTCTACTTATATTATTTAGTGATAGCCATTGAGCCAATTTTATATTAAAATCATTTCTGGTTTTAGGTACCTCTTCAATTCGTTCATTATTTACTTGAGGCTCAATTTCAAAAACAGGGTTAAGAACAATTTCAGAGTTTTCATTTCGTCTCTGGCTATTATTAATCACGTGCTTAGATTCACTAATAAAACTTCTACTTTTTCTTTTCATGTTTAGTACTTACCAATTTTTTTGATTTTCAATAAAAACACTTTATATTTAAATTTTACTTTTCACTTCTCTTCACTTTACTTTAAAAAGTTTTATTTTTCTGAACTGTTTTCTTACAACTTCATATTACAAATAACTTATGCTTTATAAATCTTTTGCAAAAAATAAATAAATCCCGTTAATTTTGTCTCTCACTCAAAAAAAGCAAAAAAAAGAAGAATTTTGTTTCGAAAAATGTTCACTTTAGCGAATGTACGCATAAAAACGAATGTCTGGTCAAGCGGGTTGTTAATAATTTTTTTTTTTGTTTTCAAAATATAAAAAAGTTTTTCCTGATGAAGCTTTCCAGAGGAAAGCGTAATATTGAAAAGAAAAAATATATAAAAAAAGATCTTAAAAAAGAAAAAAGATATTTATTTATAATAGATAATAAAATTCATTGAATAAATTCAAGAAATAGTTTAATTAAAATATTAATTTTGGAGATTAACGATAAAGAATTTCTTTTTTCTTGAACTTTTAAAAGAAAAATCTTATTTTTGATTTACAAGACCAATGTTTTTGTTAAAATATTAAAGCTAATGATAACAAATTTAATTTTTATAACAAGAATTTTATTTATTATAGGTTTAATTACTTTTGTGTCTCGTCAAAAGCATTTATTATCAGTATTATTAAGATTAGAATATATTGTTTTAAGATTATTTTTAATAATATTTATTTATTTAAATATTATTAATAATGAAAAAATTTTTAGAATAATATTTTTAACTTTTAGAGTTTGTGAAGGTGCTTTAGGAATTTCAGTATTGGTTTCAATAATTCGTAGTCATGGAAATGATTATTTTCAGAGATTTAATATTTTATAATGTTAAAAATTATTGTTAGTATTTTGTTTATTTTTCCATGTTGTTTTATATTAAATAGATATTGAATGGTTAAAAATTTTTTATATTTAATTAGTTTTTTGTTTATTTTGATAAATATATATATATAATTATAAATTATTTTATATCAATTTCTTGTAGTGCACCAGAATATGTGTACTGCACTGTAACACACAAACACATCAGACAACCACTTACCAAAGTACAACATGTGTCGACTCAAATGCAATCGATCTATGGCACAAATGAGTGACACACTTCTAGCTGTCATATTTATTTGAGTACTTTTATTTATCATGCATTTGATTCGTCACATGAATCAATGAAGAATCAATATTACATGTTATTGAAGTGAGAGAAATATGTATTAGCAATAAGTTCCAATAAGTTAGAAGGGTTAAGTACAAAATGTATATTGGATATAAAAATGGCTGCATGTTACTAATAAAACAAGATTTGAATAAGAAAACTTATACTTATACAACTGCCTTTGTCTTTAATTATTTGAATCTTTACATTGGGCTGTTTACCAGCTGCATAATATAAATATATGGGCTATAGGACTTTTTTTGTAATCATTTTTGCGGTAATAATTCCATTACATATCGATCCTACCCCATAACATTACATAGTGATCCTACCCCATTCCATTACTTAGCGATCCTGCCTCATGACATTACATTCTTATATATTTGGTTGTGATATTATTTCTTATGGATTAATTTTGTTAACAATATGAATTATTTCTTTAATATTAATAGCTAGTGAATCAATTTATAAACTAAATAATTATTTAAATTTGTTTTTATTTAATATTGTCACATTATTAATTTTATTGGTATTAACTTTTAGAAGAATAAATTTATTTTTATTTTATTTATTAATTTTTTTTTTTTTAAAGATTAATTTCAACTTTATTTTTAACTTTAGGTTGAGGTTATCAACCTGAACGGTTACAAGTTGGAATTTATTTTTTGTTTTATACTTTGTTAGTTTCTTTACCAATACTATTAGGAATTTTTTATTTAAATTACTTTAAATTACTGGAACAATAATTTTTTATTTATTAAATGATTTTGTATTTAATTATAAATTACTTTATTTTTCTATAATTACAGCTTTTTTAGTAAAAATACCTATATTTTTAGTTCATCTTTGGTTACCTAAAGCTCATGTTGAAGCTCCAGTATCAGGTTCAATAATTTTAGCAGGAGTTACATTAAAATTAGGTGGATATAGATTATTACGTGTTTTTTAATAGGTTTAAAATTTAATTTTATTTGAATTAGAATTAGATTAGTTGGAGGATTATTTATTAGATTAGTTTGTTTACGTCAGATGATTTGAAATCTTTAATTGCTTATTCTTCTGTTGCTCACATAGGAATTGTTTTATCAGGTTTAATAACTTTAAGATATATAGGAATTTGTGGTTCATGTACTTTAATATTTGCTCATGGATTGTGTTCTTCCGGTTTTTTTTTTTGTTTAGCTAATACTTCTTATGAACGGAAATCGAAGCTTATTAATCAATAAAGGTTAATTAAATTTTATACCAACTATATCATTATGATGATTTTTGATAAGATCAGCTAATATAGCAGCTCCTCCTACTTTAAATTTATTAGGTGAATTGAATTTCTATATTAATATTATCAATGTTATCATTTTTTAGAGCTGCTTATATTTTATATTTTTATTCTTATAGTCAACATGGAAGACTTTTTTCAGGAAGATATTCCTTTAGAGGAGGATTTATTTTATATCTTATTTATATTATAACTTATTTGTTAGGTTCAATGTGATTTATACCACATATTTCTGCTTATGAATAATTAATCATCTTTTAATTTTAGGTAAAAATATTAAAAAATATTTTGATCAAGGGTGATCTGAATATATTGGAGGTCAACAAATTTATTATACTTTAGTAAAAAATTCATTGTCTAATCAAATTTTACAAAATAATAATTTAAAAATTTATTTATTAAGTTTTGTTTTTTGAATTATAATTTTATATATTTATATAATTTATACCTAAAATATTTATACCTAAAATGAGGTCGAAACTAATTGCCATATATCGCTTCATATTTAAGGTAAATTGATATAAATCAATATTTTTTGAATGCAAATCAAATGTTATAAATTTAACTATAACCCATAAGTTAAATCAATTTAATATTCCTTGATTTCTTTCATGATATAATCCTAGTAATACAATTAAAATAAAGGTTACTGTTGCAATTATTCGAATTATTATATTAGAAATTTTTATAATAATAATAATAATAATAATAACAATAATAATAATAATAGGTAGAATTTATACTAGTTAAAGAAACAATTGTGTATACAAGATAAAATAATATTGGCAAATAATACATAAGTATGCAACCTGTAAAAAATTTAAAGTAATAAGTTTATTAATGTTAACCGCTGGTTCGAATCCCACTTGGGACATTTTTTTTTAATGAATTACCTTCAGATCTATTTAAACAATAAATTAAGAAAAATTTGTGTACAAAAGAAAAAAATAGTCGATGGTTCGAATCCCACTTGGAACATTTTTTATTTTTTTACTGAATTACCTTCAGAGCTATTTAAACAATTTTGTTTAAATACCTTTTTACTTTTTTTGTTTGTTTTTTTTAATGAATTACCTTCAGAGCAATTTAAACAATAAATTAAGAAAAATTTGTGTACAAAAGAAAAAACATGGCATGTGGTGTGCTGTACTATAAACAAAAGAGGTCGATGGTTCGAATCCCACTTGGGAAATTTTTTGTTTTTTTTTTTTATTTTTAATGAATTACCTTCAGAGCTATTTAAACAATTTTGTTTAAATACCTTTTTACCTTTTTTGTTTGTTTTTTTTTTAATGAATTACCTTCAGATTAAGAAATAAATTAAGAAAAATTTGTGTACAAAAGAAAAACATAGTATGTGGTGTGCTGTACTATAAACAAAAGAGGTCGATGGTTCGAATCCCACTTGGGACATTTTTTGTTTGTTTTTTTTAATGAATTAATTTCAGAGCTATTTAAACAATAATTTAAGAAGAATTTGTTGACAAAAGATAAAACAATATTGGCAAATAATATATAAGTATGCAACCTACACAAATTTAAAATAATACGTTTATTAATGTTAACTACAGTAACATTAATACGTAATTTTGCACGTTCAATACTAGTAAAAGCAAAAATAATGTACTCTTTGTTGGTGACCTCGGTAGCACAGTGTGTGGTGTGCTGTGCTTTTATAACCAAAAAGAGGTCGCTGGTTCGAATCCCACTTCGGGACATATGATCATGATTGTTCAATTTCCACAAAAAGCCACTTTTCCTATTCAATTAATTAATTTCTTCACATAGAAACTCCCAAAGTTATACATAGAACCCCAACCAACACAACACCCCCCACCCACCACCACTTCAAACAAATTTGTTCTCTTTACACGATGATAACCAGTTCCACCACTATCATCAGGGACGGGGGACTAAGAAGGGATGATGGATGGAGACAGGTAGGGATGATGGATGGAGGCAGGGATGATGGACTGAGACAGGCAGGGATGATGGATGGAGACAGGGATGATGGACTGAGACAGGCAGGGATGATGGATGGAGACAGGTAGGGATGATGGATGGAGACAGGGATGATGGACTGAGACAGGCAGGGATGATGGATGGAGACAGGTGGGGATGATGGATGGAGACAGGGATGATGGACTGAGACAGGCAGGGATGATGGATGGAGACAGGTAGGGATGATGGATGGAGACAGGGATGATGGACTGAGACAGGCAGGGATGATGGATGGAGACAGGTAGGGATGATGGATGGAGACAGGGATGATGGACTGAGACAGGCAGGGATGATGGATGGAGACAGGGATGATGGACTGAGACAGGCAGGGATGATGGATGGAGACAGGTAGGGATGATGGATGGAGACAGGGATGATGGACTGAGACAGGCAGGGATGATGGATGGAGACAGGTAGGGATGATGGATGGAGGCAGGGATGATGGACTGAGACAGGCAGGGATGATGGATGGAGACAGGTAGGGATGATGGATGGAGACAGGGATGATGGACTGAGACAGGCAGGGATGATGGATGGAGACAGGTAGGGATGATGGATGGAGACAGGGATGATGGACTGAGACAGGCAGGGATGATGGATGGAGACAGGGATGATGGACTGAGACAGGCAGGGATGATGGATGGAGACAGGTAGGGATGATGGATGGAGACAGGGATGATGGACTGAGACAGGCAGGGATGATGGATGGAGACAGGGATGATGGACTGAGACAGGCAGGGATGATGGATGGAGACAGGTAGGGATGATGGATGGAGACAGGGATGATGGACTGAGGCAGGCAGGGATGATGGATGGAGACAGGTAGGGATGATGGATGGAGACAGGGATGATGGACTGAGACAGGCAGGGATGATGGATGGAGACAGGGATGATGGACTGAGACAGGCAGGGATGATGGATGGAGACAGGTAGGGATGATGGATGGAGACAGGAATGATGGACTGAGACAGGCAGGGATGATGGATGGAGACAGGTAGGGATGATGGATGGAGACAGGTAGGGATGATGGATGGAGACAGGGATGATGGACTGAGACAGGCAGGGATGATGGATGGAGACAGGTAGGGATGATGGATGGAGACAGGGATGATGGACTGAGACAGGCAGGGATGATGGATGGAGACAGGGATGATGGACTGAGACAGGCAGGGATGATGGATGGAGACAGGTAGGGATGATGGATGGAGACAGGGATGATGGACTGAGACAGGCAGGGATGATGGATGGAGACAGGTAGGGATGATGGATGGAGACAGGTAGGGATGATGGATGGAGACAGGTAGGGATGATGGATGGAGACAGGGATGATGGACTGAGACAGGCAGGGATGATGGATGGAGACAGGGATGATGGACTGAGACAGGCAGGGATGATGGATGGAGACAGGTAGGGATGATGGATGGAGACAGGAATGATGGACTGAGACAGGCAGGGATGATGGATGGAGACAGGTAGGGATGATGGATGGAGACAGGTAGGGATGATGGATGGAGACAGGGATGATGGACTGAGACAGGCAGGGATGATGGATGGAGACAGGTAGGGATGATGGATGGAGACAGGGATGATGGACTGAGACAGGCAGGGATGATGGATGGAGACAGGGATGATGGACTGAGACAGGCAGGGATGATGGATGGAGACAGGTAGGGATGATGGATGGAGACAGGGATGATGGACTGAGACAGGCAGGGATGATGGATGGAGACAGGTAGGGATGATGGATGGAGACAGGTAGGGATGATGGATGGAGACAGGCAGGGATGATGGATGGAGACAGGGATGATGGACTGAGACAGGCAGGGATGATGGATGGAGACAGGTAGGGATGATGGATGGAGACAGGTAGGGATGATGGATGGAGACAGGGATGATGGACTGAGACAGGCAGGGATGATGGATGGAGACAGGGATGATGGACTGAGACAGGCAGGGATGATGGATGGAGACAGGTAGGGATGATGGATGGAGACAGGAATGATGGACTGAGACAGGCAGGGATGATGGATGGAGACAGGTAGGGATGATGGATGGAGACAGGTAGGGATGATGGATGGAGACAGGGATGATGGACTGAGACAGGCAGGGATGATGGATGGAGACAGGTAGGGATGATGGATGGAGACAGGGATGATGGACTGAGACAGGCAGGGATGATGGATGGAGACAGGGATGATGGACTGAGACAGGCAGGGATGATGGATGGAGACAGGTAGGGATGATGGATGGAGACAGGGATGATGGACTGAGACAGGCAGGGATGATGGATGGAGACAGGTAGGGATGATGGATGGAGACAGGTAGGGATGATGGATGGAGACAGGCAGGGATGATGGATGGAGACAGGGATGATGGACTGAGACAGGCAGGGATGATGGATGGAGACAGGTAGGGATGATGGATGGAGACAGGTAGGGATGATGGATGGAGACAGGGATGATGGACTGAGACAGGCAGGGATGATGGATGGAGACAGGGATGATGGACTGAGACAGGCAGGGATGATGGATGGAGACAGGTAGGGATGATGGATGGAGACAGGAATGATGGACTGAGACAGGCAGGGATGATGGATGGAGACAGGTAGGGATGATGGATGGAGACAGGTAGGGATGATGGATGGAGACAGGGATGATGGACTGAGACAGGCAGGGATGATGGATGGAGACAGGTAGGGATGATGGATGGAGACAGGGATGATGGACTGAGACAGGCAGGGATGATGGATGGAGACAGGTAGGGATGATGGATGGAGACAGGGATGATGGACTGAGACAGGCAGGGATGATGGATGGAGACAGGGATGATGGACTGAGACAGGCAGGGATGATGGATGGAGACAGGTAGGGATGATGGATGGAGACAGGGATGATGGACTGAGACAGGCAGGGATGATGGATGGAGACAGGTAGGGATGATGGATGGAGACAGGGATGATGGACTGAGACAGGCAGGGATGATGGATGGAGACAGGGATGATGGACTGAGACAGGCAGGGATGATGGATGGAGACAGGTAGGGATGATGGATGGAGACAGGGATGATGGACTGAGACAGGCAGGGATGATGGATGGAGACAGGTAGGGATGATGGATGGAGACAGGGATGATGGACTGAGACAGGCAGGGATGATGGATGGAGACAGGTAGGGATGATGGATGGAGACAGGGATGATGGACTGAGACAGGCAGGGATGATGGATGGAGACAGGGATGATGGACTGAGACAGGCAGGGATGATGGATGGAGACAGGTAGGGATGATGGATGGAGACAGGGATGATGGACTGAGACAGGCAGGGATGATGGATGGAGACAGGGATGATGGACTGAGACAGGCAGGGATGATGGATGGAGACAGGTAGGGATGATGGATGGAGACAGGGATGATGGACTGAGACAGGCAGGGATGATGGATGGAGACAGGTAGGGATGATGGATGGAGACAGGGATGATGGACTGAGACAGGCAGGGATGATGGATGGAGACAGGTAGGGATGATGGATGGAGGCAGGGATGATGGACTGAGACAGGCAGGGATGATGGATGGAGACAGGTAGGGATGATGGATGGAGACAGGGATGATGGACTGAGACAGGCAGGGATGATGGATGGAGACAGGTAGGGATGATGGATGGAGACAGGGATGATGGACTGAGACAGGCAGGGATGATGGATGGAGACAGGTAGGGATGATGGATGGAGACAGGGATGATGGACTGAGACAGGCAGGGATGATGGATGGAGACAGGGATGATGGACTGAGACAGGCAGGGATGATGGATGGAGACAGGTAGGGATGATGGATGGAGACAGGGATGATGGACTGAGACAGGCAGGGATGATGGATGGAGACAGGTAGGGATGATGGATGGAGGCAGGGATGATGGACTGAGACAGGCAGGGATGATGGATGGAGACAGGTAGGGATGATGGATGGAGACAGGGATGATGGACTGAGACAGGCAGGGATGATGGATGGAGACAGGGATGATGGACTGAGACAGGCAGGGATGATGGATGGAGACAGGTAGGGATGATGGATGGAGACAGGTAGGGATGATGGATGGAGACAGGTAGGGATGATGGATGGAGACAGGCAGGGATGATGGATGGAGACAGGGATGATGGACTGAGACAGGCAGGGATGATGGATGGAGACAGGTAGGGATGATGGATGGAGACAGGTAGGGATGATGGATGGAGACAGGGATGATGGACTGAGACAGGCAGGGATGATGGATGGAGACAGGGATGATGGACTGAGACAGGCAGGGATGATGGATGGAGACAGGTAGGGATGATGGATGGAGACAGGATGATGGACTGAGACAGGCAGGGATGATGGATGGAGACAGGTAGGGATGATGGATGGAGACAGGTAGGGATGATGGATGGAGACAGGGATGATGGACTGAGACAGGCAGGGATGATGGATGGAGACAGGTAGGGATGATGGATGGAGACAGGGATGATGGACTGAGACAGGCAGGGATGATGGATGGAGACAGGTAGGGATGATGGATGGAGACAGGGATGATGGACTGAGACAGGCAGGGATGATGGATGGAGACAGGGATGATGGACTGAGACAGGCAGGGATGATGGATGGAGACAGGTAGGGATGATGGATGGAGACAGGGATGATGGACTGAGACAGGCAGGGATGATGGATGGAGACAGGTAGGGATGATGGATGGAGACAGGGATGATGGACTGAGACAGGCAGGGATGATGGATGGAGACAGGTAGGGATGATGGATGGAGACAGGGATGATGGACTGAGACAGGCAGGGATGATGGATGGAGACAGGGATGATGGACTGAGACAGGCAGGGATGATGGATGGAGACAGGTAGGGATGATGGATGGAGACAGGGATGATGGACTGAGACAGGCAGGGATGATGGATGGAGACAGGTAGGGATGATGGATGGAGGCAGGGATGATGGACTGAGACAGGCAGGGATGATGGATGGAGACAGGTAGGGATGATGGATGGAGACAGGGATGATGGACTGAGACAGGCAGGGATGATGGATGGAGACAGGTAGGGATGATGGATGGAGACAGGGATGATGGACTGAGACAGGCAGGGATGATGGATGGAGACAGGTAGGGATGATGGATGGAGACAGGGATGATGGACTGAGACAGGCAGGGATGATGGATGGAGACAGGGATGATGGACTGAGACAGGCAGGGATGATGGATGGAGACAGGTAGGGATGATGGATGGAGACAGGGATGATGGACTGAGACAGGCAGGGATGATGGATGGAGACAGGTAGGGATGATGGATGGAGGCAGGGATGATGGACTGAGACAGGCAGGGATGATGGATGGAGACAGGTAGGGATGATGGATGGAGACAGGGATGATGGACTGAGACAGGCAGGGATGATGGATGGAGACAGGGATGATGGACTGAGACAGGCAGGGATGATGGATGGAGACAGGTAGGGATGATGGATGGAGACAGGGATGATGGACTGAGACAGGCAGGGATGATGGATGGAGACAGGGATGATGGACTGAGACAGGCAGGGATGATGGATGGAGACAGGTAGGGATGATGGATGGAGGCAGGGATGATGGACTGAGACAGGCAGGGATGATGGATGGAGACAGGGATGATGGACTGAGACAGGTAGGGATGATGGATGGAGACAGGTAGGGATGATGGATGGAGACAGGGATGATGGACTGAGACAGGCAGGGATGATGGATGGAGACAGGGATGATGGACTGAGACAGGCAGGGATGATGGATGGAGACAGGTAGGGATGATGGATGGAGACAGGGATGATGGACTGAGACAGGCAGGGATGATGGATGGAGACAGGGATGATGGACTGAGACAGGCAGGGATGATGGATGGAGACAGGTAGGGATGATGGATGGAGACAGGATGATGGACTGAGACAGGCAGGGATGATGGATGGAGACAGGTAGGGATGATGGATGGAGACAGGTAGGGATGATGGATGGAGACAGGGATGATGGACTGAGACAGGCAGGGATGATGGATGGAGACAGGTAGGGATGATGGATGGAGACAGGGATGATGGACTGAGACAGGCAGGGATGATGGATGGAGACAGGGATGATGGACTGAGACAGGCAGGGATGATGGATGGAGACAGGTAGGGATGATGGATGGAGACAGGGATGATGGACTGAGACAGGCAGGGATGATGGATGGAGACAGGTAGGGATGATGGATGGAGACAGGGATGATGGACTGAGACAGGCAGGGATGATGGATGGAGACAGGGATGATGGACTGAGACAGGCAGGGATGATGGATGGAGACAGGTAGGGATGATGGATGGAGACAGGGATGATGGACTGAGACAGGCAGGGATGATGGATGGAGACAGGTAGGGATGATGGATGGAGACAGGTAGGGATGATGGATGGAGACAGGCAGGGATGATGGATGGAGACAGGGATGATGGACTGAGACAGGCAGGGATGATGGATGGAGACAGGTAGGGATGATGGATGGAGACAGGTAGGGATGATGGATGGAGACAGGGATGATGGACTGAGACAGGCAGGGATGATGGATGGAGACAGGGATGATGGACTGAGACAGGCAGGGATGATGGATGGAGACAGGTAGGGATGATGGATGGAGACAGGGATGATGGACTGAGACAGGCAGGGATGATGGATGGAGACAGGTAGGGATGATGGATGGAGACAGGTAGGGATGATGGATGGAGACAGGGATGATGGACTGAGACAGGCA